>SEMN01001144.1:0-22500 GCA_005408345.1 Macquaria australasica
TGGAGGATGGGTGGGGTTAGTTGAAAGCCTCCTGAAGGAGTGTGTAATGGAAAGCAGCAGATTAACTGAGTGTGTGTTTAATTAAGATAAAGACTCAATGAAGCATTGTTCTGCTGCAGCCTGATCATACACACACACTGACTGTAACACACGCACACACACACACAGTAACACACACTGTAACACACACACACACACACACACACAGTAACACACACTGTAACACACACACACACACTATAACACACACACACACTGTGACACACACACTGTAACACACACACACACACTATAACACACACACACACTGTGACACACACACTGTAACACACACACACACACACTGTGACACACACACTGTAACACACACACACACACTATAACACACACACACACTGTGACACACACACTGTAACACACACACACACACACAGTAACACACACTGTAACACACACACACACACACACTATAACACACACACACACTGTGACACACACACTGTAACACACACGCACACACACTGTAACACACACACAGACTGTAACACACACACACACACACACACACACACTGTAACACACACACACGCACACGCACTGTAACACACACACATGCACACACACACTGTGCTGTTTGTTTGGTAGCATTTTAACTCTAACTACTCATTGAAGTGAAGTTCAGTTTTAAAGACTCTCAGAGTGTGTGTGTGTGTGTGTGTGTGTGTGTGTTGTGTGCGGTCTGTGAAGTGTAACTGAGCTCTGATTAGAATAAACACTGTTTAAAACCATCAGCTCCACCAGGTCAACAACCACACACACACACTCTCTCTTTCTCTTTCTATATTTTAATTTGGTCATAAAACACCTGAAGTTGAAAACTAAACTCTAAACGTGTAGAAAGTTTTCTGTTGACACATTTAGTAGTAGTAGTATTTTTATTCAGTCATCATACATAATACAGTAAGTATAAACAATATAAATAGTATAAACAAAAACAACAGTCTATGTATTAATAAATGACTGAACAGGCTCAGACAGAAGCAAAAAGCTTATATATGCCTAACCTACATTCATTCACACTTGTAACCCTCAAAAATAGCTTTGTAAACCATTCTTTTAAAAACCAAAAGCGAATTACACATTTTAACATTTATATTAGCATTGTTCCATAATTTAACCCCAACAATAGAAAAACATCTCCTTTTAATCCCTTTTTTAGCTTTTTGTATTGTAAACTTACAAACACTTCTCAAATCATACTTGCTCTCCTGTATGGAAAAAAACCTTTGTACACAATCTGGGAGTGACTTTGATTTAGCTTTGAACATTATTTGCATTATTTTATAATATACCAAATCCTTAAATTTCATAACATGGGAATTTATAAACAGTGGATTTGTGTGATCATAATAACCAGCCTTATTAAGAAACTATTGAATTTATAATTGTTTTAAAAGTCGACCCCCACGTTTCCACACAGTACGACATATAAGGAAGTATGAGTGGGCAATAAATTATATACAAGGCCTTATAATTTAATATATCCCTAGATTTATACATAATTGCTATTGATTTTGAAAATTGTCCTTTGATATAATCAATATGTTGTTTCCATGTTAGTTTATGATCAATCACAACCCCTAAGAATTTTGTCTCAAAAACTCTTTCAATTTCAACAACACACATTTTTAATTTAATATCCCCATCAATTTCTTTTCGATTTTCAAAAACCATAAATTTAGTTTTCTTAATATTAAGAGACAATTTATTAACATCAAACCAAGTTTTGAGGATTTCCAGCTCCCTTTCAATAGCAAACAATAGTTCCTTTAAATTTTTCCCAGAGCAAAATAAATTTGTATCGTCTGCAAAAATGACAAAGTTTAAGAAATCAGTAACATTGCAAATATCATTAAGATAAAGTATAAACAGTTTTGGACCAATCACAGATCCCTGGGGTACTCCACAGGTGACCTTCCTATATCCTGACACAGTATCATTCATTTGCACACATTGCTGTCTATCTTCTAAGTAGCTTTTCAGCCAAGAGTAATCCCATACTTCTCCAATTTTGTCAATAATTTACTGTGATCTATTGTATCAAAAGCCTTCTGTAGGTCAATATAAATACCAATAGAACACTCATCATTTTCAACTGCCTTTGTTTTTTCTTCTACCATCTCCATTACTGCATAGGTAGTAGTTCTATTTTTCCTAAATCCATACTGGTGTTCACTAAATAATTTATATTTATCAATGTAAAGATCCAATTGTTTCACAAATAATTTCTCTAGAATTTTTGAAAATTGAGGAAGTAGGGACACTGGTCTATAGTTGTCCACATGGTGCTTATCTCCATTTTTGAATATTGGAATTACCTTTGCTAATTTCATATTGTTAGGAAAAACACCTCTCTGTAAAGACTGATTACATATATAGGTCAGAGGTCTTACAATAGAATCAATTACTTCTTTAATTATTACCATGTCAATAGAATTTATATCAGTTGATCTTTTGTTTTTGAATTTTTTTACAATTTCAATTATATCAGTTTCATTTACCCCACAAAGGAACATAGAACTGATATTTCTATCAATCAAATTATTGAACAAATCTTTTTCGTCATCAGGTACAGCAATTTTTTTGGCCAAAGTAGTGCCAACACTCACAAAATAATCATTGAAATCATCAACAATGCTTTTTAAATTGTTCACTGTAGCATCAGAGCTATTCAAAAAATAACTTGGAAATTCAGATTTATAACATCTATTTCTAATAATATGATTAATTACTTTCCAAGTCCTTTGGATGTTATTTTTACTGTCCTCTAATATTTTATTGTAGTATTCCTTTTTCTGTAATCTCATAATGGAGATCAGTTTATTCTTATACAACTTATATTTTCCTTCAGTTTCACTGGTTCTCAATTGTAAAAATTCCTTATAAAGTAGATTTTTCTTTTTGCACGCCCTTTGCAGACCTTTAGTCATCCATGGCCTTCCTTTTTTTTATCTTTCACCAGCACTTTCTAATAGGACAGTGTTTATTATACAACTCTAAGAATGTAAATAAAAAAGCATCGTAGGCCTGATTAGGATCATCAACATACACCTCATCCCAGTTATAATTTGTAAGGTCCATTTTTAAGGCGTCAATTCTTTCTGGTGTCCTTATTCTTACTAATTTACATAAAGACTCACTTACACCAACTGAACATTTAACATTCAAATTATGTAAGATCACAAAAATAGGAAGATGATCACTTATATTGCTTAAAAGCAAACAACTTGTTGCTTGATCATGAACATTTGTGAAGATGTTATCAATAAGTGTGGCACTTTCTTTAGTTATCCTACTAGGTTTGTCAATAAGAGGCCAAAGACCAAAACTAAACATTGCATTACAAAAGTCGGTTGTTAGTTTATGTTCATTCCATTTTAACAAATCAATATTTAAGTCACCACACACAAAGAGTGATTTCTTATCACATACTTTACCAAAAATATCAGCGGTGGTATTTATAAATTGATCAATGCAAGAACCAGGTGTTCTGTATATACAACTCAAAATTATACTTTTAAATTTAGTACAATGAATTTGAATTAGCAAACTTTCCATGATATCGTCAACAATTGTACTATCAATTACCTTACATTGAAAATCTTTCTGTACATAAAATGCAACGCCACAACCCCTTTTATTTATCCGGTTTACACTAAAAAAGTTATATCCTTCTAACACAAAATCAGCACTCTTTTCATTTGTTAACCAAGTCTCAGTTATATTGTACAGAGGCTTCTGCTATTAAAATGTATAAATGAAAACCCCTCTAAGTTGAGGCTATTAAACTGATTCTCAGTATAATATTCAGAATTTGATTTGTAATCATAATAAAATTTTGCCTCAGGATCAATATTATTTTCAAAACTAAATGGTTTATATTCAGTCACATTTAGAATTTTCATTCTCAGAAAGATTAGACTCAGTTTCTTCAATAGGAAAACAAAAATCTTCATCTGTCATATTATAAAGTAAAAAAAAAAAAAGTGATTTAGAACTAAGATTTACAGAAATTTGCAGAAATTTCCACTGCAAGCTACATTCTGACTCTGTGTCAGGTCATGCTTCCCAACATGACTTGACCAAAACAGAACCAAAAAACACTGCAAATTTTTCTGTCCCATGATGGATGTTGTGTCGCTCCATGCCAGGACACACCTCCCAGCATGCTGCAACCTGTCCCAGATTATAAACATTCTCACTTAAAATGATCCAGATCTCTCAGATTTCGCACCACAACCACCTCGGCTTGCTCTGGTGGTCCATTTAGCCTTATAAACACTTTTCCATTCCTTGTCCATGTTGATTGAATTTTGTTTTGCTTTCTGAGGAAACGGCCATTCCTAGCTATTTCTGCATTTTTCTTCATCAAGTGCTCATTGACTTACACTCCAGTACCCTTGAGTTTTTTAGACTGTCTCAACACTTATGCTTTTAGGGGAAACGTGCTCTCTACTTCCTGTTTCTGTTACAGGAGGTGCTGTTGAAGAGGGCAGCTGACCTGGTGGAGGCGCTCTATGGGATGCCTCACAACAACCAGGTACCGTTTGCACCTGCACACCTGTCTGTCTGCCTGTCTGTGTTCTTCCAACAAGTACACGGTACACATCACATCACAGAGCAGGACTTTTCTAAACCAGTGCAGGAGTTTGATTTTACACACAAACTCCATCTGCTGAGGAAAACCATGCCATGTGGCTGAAAGCTCCAGGAAAACCCATTAAGTGCAGTTTTCAGATTATCTCCACAATCAAAAGTGAACTTTCACACTCAGAAAAAGTCCATTTAGAGGATTAATTCTGAATATTTTACACAAACACTGAACAATTAAACTAAATCAATCTTCATGGTTTTGCCTGAGTTCAGGTCAAAGTTCAGGTCACTGACTGTAATATAAACAGGTTCAGTTCACACATGCAGCAGTTTATTTTCCCATGATGCTCAGCGGACGGGACGTCCCTCCTGCTCCGGGTTTATGAGTCCGAGCCTCCTGAAACACAGAAACACTTTATATTCTCTCCATCCTCCCACTCCCCGACACGCTCCTCCACCCGCCAGTTAATCACCCCAAACACACACACACTGTAACACACACTCTCAGGTCTATTGAAGTGAAAGAGTAACCTTGAACAGAGAACAGAGGTTGTAAATGAATGTAAATCCAACTGTAGTAATAATAATAACAGCACCCAGTGTGTGTGTGTGTGTGTTACAGTGTGTGTGTGTAGTCTTCATGTAAGTGTAAAACAACATGAAACAAGATGAATGTGTTTTTAATGTGAGGGGTAACACTATGCTGTCCTGCTGCAGAGGTTTGATCAGAGTTTGTATCCAGATCTCTCACCTGTCTGTCTGTCTGCCTGTCTGTCTGTCTGCCTGCCTGTCTGTCTGCAGGAGATCATCCTGAAGCGAGCGGCCGACATCGCCGAGGCTCTCTACAGCGTTCCCAGGAACCACAACCAGATCCCATCGCTAGGCAACACCGCCTCCCACGGCATGATGGGAGTCAACTCCTTCAGTGGACAGCTGGCCGTCAACGTCTCTGACACAACGCAAGGTACAAGGACACGCAGTACAAGTACAAGTACTGCAGGTGTGGTGGTATCAGGAGTACTACAGTACTGAGGGTCACATGACATGAACACAACACAGAAATAACATTTCTTTAAGATATAATAAACAGGGTTGAAATACTACAGTACCCATGAGTCTTAGCAGCTCCTGCGTATAGAGATGACTCCATCCCATAATATTCAGAACTATTGAATTGACCCAACAGTCAGCTGACAGGGACTGAACTGGGAACACTGGGAACCTCATCGTGGTATTAAAGGTCACTGCAGTATTCTGACGCCGACAATGTCGTCCTCTTTCAGTTGGTTACAGTCGTAACACGAGCAGCGTGTCGCCGCGGGGATACGTACCAAGCTCCACTCCCCAACAGAGTAACTATGGTAACACCGTCAGCAACAGCATGAACGGCTACGGCAACACCAGCATGCCAAACCTCGGAGTGGCGACTTCCCCCGGCTTCCTCAACGGGTCGACTGCCAACTCTCCCTACGGCAGTAAGTATCAAGGTAAATACTACTACTACTACTACTACTACTACTGCTACAAACTGATACTGCTACTACTACTGCTACTACTTCTACTAGTACTACTGTTACTACTACTACTACTACTGCTACTACTACTGATACTGCTACTACTACTGCTACTACTACTACTAGTACTACTGCTACTGCTACTACTACTTCTGCTACTGCTACTACTACTACTTCTGCTACTGCTACTACTACTACTGCTACTGCTACTACTACTGCTATTGCTACTACTACTACTGCTACTGCTACTACTACTACTGCTACTGCTACTACTACTACTAAGACTACTACTACTATTGCTACTGCTACTACTACTACTAAAACTGCTACTACTACTACTAGTACTACTGCTACTTCTGCTACTGCTACTACTACTTCTGCTACTGCTACTACTACTACTGCTACTGCTACTACTACTTCTGCTACTGCTACTACTACTACTACTACTACTACTGCTACCACCATTGATTTCTTTCGGACTGTTTCAGCTGTTTGAGGGTCCAGACTGAATTTGAAACTAACATGGAGGACAAATCCAAGCTGAATAAAATCTGGACTGGTGGTGGAACTGGTTTCTGGTGTGTCAGTCTCCACTGTGAGAAACACCAGTTTGTGAACTGGTGGAACTGGTTTCTGATCTGCCTCCTGTCTGTGTTTCAGTCGTCCCCTCCAGTCCCACCATGGCGGTTTCTAACTGCAACTCCTCGCACGGAGTTTTCTCCTTCTCGGCCGCCGTCAAACAGAAGAGCGCCTTCGCTCCTGTTGTCCGGCCAACGGCTTCACCTCCTCCTCCTCCAAACTGCTCCAACAACTCCAATGGGCTGCAAGGTGACACTGCACCTCCCTAATACCTCCTCCTCCTCCTCCAGTGTGTGTGCGCTGACAGTAGCTCTCATGCAACATGTTTAACTAGTTTGATTGTTTAAATGTGTTTTATTCTAAGAGAAATGTGGCCCAGAGACTTAAAATGGTCTTTTAATTATTGTGTTTTGGGCATCCAAAGAAACTTTAGAAGTTAAGCTAAGTGTGATCTGATGCACACCTGATGGACAGGTGTGGAGGAGAATGCAGTGGTAATTGGTCTGTAATAAAGTCAGTGCTGAGCAGGAACTCAACCTTCTCTTTAAAAGATTTAAAGGATCAGTCTGATCTTCTCATCAACAAATCCCACCCTGATCCAAACCAACAACATGTCAGTCCATCTCTCTGTTCACTTCCTGTCTGTGGCTTTCAGTCCTGCCTGACTTCCTGTCTGTGGCTCTCAGCTCCAAGCCCATTGGTTCCTGCTAAAGATGTAAATCTTTAAAAACACAGATCTATAGTTTGATGTTTCAAACAGCTGCTCACTGTAGATTTTATCAAACAAACCGGAGGAAATAGTGACTTTGTTGGGGACTATTTACAGCAGCAGATAAATCCACATATGGTGCTCTAGTGAGTGTTTGGTGCAGCAGGAATGTGTGTAAATAAACTACAGTGTGTGTGTTCATGGTGATGAAGGAACAACAGTGTGGCTCACTGATGTGTTTTTAATAGTTTTTATATATCAGGCTGTGATACACACACATACACACACACATATATGATCCACCACCAAAACAGCCCTGACTCGTCGAGGCATGGACTCCACTAGACCTCTGAAGGTGTGCTGTGGTATCTGGCACCAAAACATTAGCAGCAGATCCTTAAGTCCTGTAAGTTGTGAGGTGGGGCCTCCATGGATCGGACTTGTTTGTCCAGCACATCCCACAGATGCTCGATCTGGGGAATTTGGAGGCCAAGTCAACACCTTGAACTCGTTGTCGTGTTCCTCAAACCATTCCTGAACCATTATTGCAGTGTGGCAGGGCACATTATCCTGCTGAAAGAGGCCACTGCCATTAGGGAATACCATTTCCATGAAGGGGTGTACTTGGTCTGCAACAATGTAGGTGGTACATGTCAAAGTAACATCCACATGAATGGCAGGACCCAAGGTTTCCCAGAAGAACATTGCCCAAAGCATCACACTGCCTCCGCCGGCTTGCCTTCTTCCCATAGTGCATCCTGGTGCCATGTCTTCCCCAGGTAAGCGACGCACACGCACCTGCCCATCCACATGATGTAAAAGAAAACGTGATTCATCAGACCAGGCCACCTTCTTCTATTGCTCTGTGGTCCAGTTCTGATGCTCACGTGCCCATTGTAGGCACTTTCGGCAGTGGACAGGAATCTGCATGGGCTCCCTGACCAGTCTACGGCTACGCAGCCCCATATGCAACAAACTGCGATGCACTGTGTGTTCTGACACCTTTCTATCAGAACCAGCATTAACTTTTTCAGCAGATTGAGCTACAGTAGCTCTTCTGTTGGATCAGACCACACGGGCCAGCCTTTGCTCCCCACGCGCATCAATGAGCCTTGGCCACCCATGACCCTGTCGCCGGTTCACCGGTTTTCCTTTCTTGGACCACTTTTGGTAGGTACTGACCACTGCAGACCGGGAACACCCCACAAGAGCTGCAGTTTTGGAGATGCTCTGACCCAGTCGTCTAACCATCACAATTTGGTCCTTGTCAAAGTCGCTCACATCCTTACGTTTGCCCATTTTTCCTGCTTCCAACACATCAACTTCGAGGACAAAATGTTCACTTGATGCCTAATATACTAATATACCCCCCCCCCCCCCACACACACTGACAGGTGCCACTGTAACGAGATAATCAGTGTTCTTCACTTCACCTGTCACTGGTCATAATGTTATGGCTGATCGGTGTATATATATATATATATATATACTGTATATATATATGTGTGTGTTTATATGTATGTATATATATATACAGTATATATATATACATACATACATACTGTACATATACTACATACTGTATATAAATACTGTATGTGTGTGTGTATATATATATATATATACACATATATACGTACATCTGACAGGTGCCATTGTAACGAGGTAATCAATGTTCCTTCACTTCACCTGTCAGTGGTCATAAAGTTGTGTGTGTGTATGTGTGTGTGAGTGTATACACATATACAGTATATATATATATATGTATGTGTGTATCTATATATACATATATAAGTATATATGTATGTACAGTATGTATGTATGTATATGTATATACAGTATATACATATATATATACATATAAACACAGTATGTATATAGATGTGTGTATATATATATATATACACACACATATATATATATGTATATACTGTATATATATCTGACAGGTGCCATTGTAACGAGATAATCAATGTTCCTCCATTATGACCAGTCAGTGGTCATAATGTTATGGCTGATCGGTGTATATCAGGCTGTGATACACACACAGTACTACACACACAGTACTACACACACAGTACTTTAACATTTATACTTTCTGATCTTTTCATTTGATTAATTAACAATGAAGAAAAGAAGGATTTAATATTCAATTCAATTCAATTCAGTTTTATTTATATAGCGCCATATCATAACAAAGTTATCTCAGGGCACTTTTTCGAATAGAGCAAGTCTAGACCGACTCTTTAAATATCTGGAGGCCAGTAACAGTGTAAAACAATCTGATCAAATGTTTTTACCATTAGTCTTAATTATCAAATATTATCACTGCCTGAATACACACACACACACACACACACACGGGCTGTAACCTGAGTGCTGTTAGTAGTGCATAGAGAGTGACAGACCAACCCATGTTTTATTCACTCCAACCCACAGATACATCCTCTAAACACACACACACACACACACACACACACACACACACACACACACACACACACTCTGGCAGTCAGTGTGTGTGATGTCAGTGTTTCTGACAGAGAGGTTTGTCGAGTGTTAAATATTCATGCTGCTCTCCGCCTTCGCTGAGGCAGAAAGGCCACAGTGTGTGTGTGTGTGTGTGTGTGTGTGTTTGCGTGTGTGTGTGTATGTGTGTTGATCCATTTGCAGGCTGTACACCATCAGAGCAGATGAATAAATACAGTTTGAATGTTATTAATAGCTGCAGTCTGCTGAACACAAATCAGTTCTCTTTACCTTCACACTGATCAACTTCAACAAATACGATTAGTGTTTAAGAAGTCACTTCTTCGTCTTTCTGTCTGTAATATCATCTGAGAATATTTTAAAACTGGTGTGTTTTTATATCTAAGTTTTGTCTCTCTGTCTGTCTGTCTGTCTGTCTGTCTGTCTCTCTGTGTTAATGATTAAGTGAAGTGTCATTTTACAGCCACACACTCATGTATGTAATGAGCTGGTAAATTAAACTGCGTGCTGCTACATGTTACCAGGAAGCTAATGAGGAATGACATCACACTGTGTGTGTGTGTGTGTGTGTGTGTGTTTGTTATGTTTATGAAGTTTAATGTGAATCTCACACCTGAGCTGTGCTCCTTTTCTTCCTCTTGTTCTTCCTCTTCCTCTTCCTCTTCTCCTTCTTCCTCCTCTTGTTGTTCCTCTTCCGCTTTCTCTTCTTGTCTGCGTCAGTGGAAACAGAAGTACAGCTGAGTGTGTTGTGATGAATCAGAGGGTTAGTGGATCAGATCCGGTCTGTGGTGAACAGGAAGCAGCGTGTGTCTGCTGTGTTTGATCATCAGGCTGCTGCAGGATCACACTCTGCTGTCAGAGCTGCAGGTCCCCAGAGACCAGCAGAGACCAGCAGCCCGCTCTGTTTTTAGAAAGCTCTCTCTCTGTCAGTGTTTGTCTCTACAGTCTTTTTTCAGGACGTGTCCTTCATTCCCACGTCATTTAAAAACACCACGTAGACGAAGTCAGACTGACACATTCAGCAGCTACATGGTGTGGTGATGATGATGATGATGAAGATGTAGACTGTTAGGTGATATAAATGTGTCCCTCAGAACAGATTTTGGACGTCTCTCTTCTCTTCTGCGTTACCTTGAAGGACTCATATTGACCACTCTGTCTCTGTCTCTCTCTGCAGCCATGTCCGGCCTCGTCGTTCCTCCAATGTAAAGAATCTTCGTCTCGTATCACCTCAGAGGAGGCGGGGCCTCAGGCAGCAGCTGGCCAGTCAGGACAGAGTATTGATAAAAAAATAAACTGTTGTCTCTGACTGGACGGAGCGTCCCGTCTCTGAAGAAAAAAATAAGAAGGACTTTTTGTACAGCAGCTTTCAGCTCTCTGTAATTATTCTGATGTTATAGTCTGTGTTTGGGGAGGGGGCGTCTGTCAGTGTAAAAACTGTGATGTCACACCTGTGATGTGACATCATTTGCTCTACTTGTGATATGATTCTGGTTGAAGAAACAGGTCTGAGGATGGTGGACATTAAAGGCCCCAAATGAGAGAAACTGTAAATCTTCCTTTGTTTTTACTTTCCTCTCACCTGATTGGTTACCGCTGCTGAGGTGGTGAATACCTCAAAGCTCATCAGGAGACTGAACTCTGGACGTCCGTCTGTCTCAGTGAGGGAGGACAAACAGGAAGCTGTTTTCATCACAGCAGAGCTTGATCCTGATTGGCTCCTCCCACTGAGACATTGTTCAGATCCATCACATGAAACCTTTTGCAGGATTTAAACTCTAAACCCTCCAGCTGGTTTACATCTGCTACTGTCGGCCAATCAGAGTGCAGGACTGAGACTTTGTCTGCACGTGAATTCAGTTTAACTTGTTTTTAGCAGTTAAATATCATCAAGAATGTGTTTGTAATTCAAATAATCAATAATGATTTGGGGCCTTTAATTGTTTCAGTAAACTCAGCACAAACACCTCACAGTGAAAAGATAAAAGAAAGAATAATGAATGATCTTCCTCCCGTTATTATCCCCGCCCTCATCCCTTTAGCCCCGCCCCTGGCTGTCTGTGTTTGTTATTTATTTTTACCTGTTTTTCTTTTTTATGCTCGCGCTGTAAAATTAATCCTGCATCCTGATAGGCTACTGTGACTATCTGTCTTCTTGTTCAGAGTTGTCTTTTTTATTCTAGCTCCTCCTCCTCCCCAAGCCCCGCCCCGAACACTTAAACCCCTCCCCTGCATCCAGAGCCCCACCCCCTGTGTTTTCTCTGTGGGTTTTGTGATTTTTGCCAAAGTTGTAGCTGGCTGAATATTTATACGTCACTGTGGTTGATCACCCCCCTGCTCTTTTGTACCATACAGATTATAAATAGTGTATTTATATCTCCGATTGTTTTTGTATAAATGGATGTTGAGTCATGTCGTCTTCATGGGGTTTTAGACATGTGTGTGTGTATGTGGTGGTGCCACACTGAAAAACAAAGCATTGTTTTGTATGACAAAAGAAACCTGAACGTCTTCACACATTTATAGCGCTGTCAATCAAAGCTGATGCATCCTATCAGCTCCACTGGTTTTGGTTGTTTTGAATGTAAATTTTGTTTTATTGGCTGTACTGATGATCATGATCACCGTGAATAAAGGCAGCAGGTCGCTCTGACGGACTCTGTCTTTTACTTTCAGTCCATTTCAGAAACAACATAGAAAGTCTAACAGGAGAAATGCTGATAACCTGATTACACAGCAGATAAGTCAGAGTGATGGGGTCCAGACTGATGGGGACCAGACTGGTGGGGTCTAGACTGATAGGGACCAGCCTAATGGGGTCCAGACTGATGGGGACCAGACTGATGGGGTCCAGACTGATAGGGACCAGCCTGATGGGGTCCAGACTGACGGGGACCAGACTGGTGGGGTCTAGACTGATGGGAACCAGACTGATGGGGTCTAGACTGATGGGGTCTAGTAAAAAAACGGTCAGTTTTTCTGGTCAGTGTTGCTAAAACCTTTGGCCCATCTCATAGTTCATGAAGGACGATGTGGAGCCGGATCAGAACAAGAGAAGAAGACCATGATCAGTCGGAGGTTCTGGGAAATCCGGTTCTCTGTGTTCTTGTGGTCCTCGTGTGTCTGGTCTTTCTGTATTAAATATAATGTTTTCTGTCAGTTGAACTTTCAGCTGAATCACAACTTGTTTCTGTAGTTAAAGTTCTTCTTGTGTTTGAGTCTCTTATCATTTGTGTTTCATATCTTTTCTTTCATTCTGTTTAAACGTGTGATTAAAATGTGTTTTTGCTGCTGCAGACAGAAAACAGAGAGAACGATTAATGAAACTTTATTAAACCACTCCGTTCCCTCAGCGGACACAAAAGCACAAACAGGATTTGATTAAGATAAATCACTGATAACCTCAAACCTCATTATTACTCAGACTTTTATTTATTTCTCTTTGATTTTCCCTCCAACAGTCTCAGTGAAGATGCTGAACTCAAAGATTCTCCAGTTTGTCATATATTTCATGCTTATTCTGTTTCTACCTGCATGTTTGATTGAATATGTTTGTATATGTTATTTTAGCATCATTCACCTCCTCATCAGCTGCTCTTTGCCTCCTTTGTTAAGATCTTTCCAGGTGTCAGGGTGGTTCTCGGTGTCAGACACCTGCTGCAACTGTGTCCGACCAACGTCAGGTTCCTCCTGCTGAGGGGGTCCTGCTGGTCCTGCTGGTTCTGCTGGTTCTGCTGTGTGTTGTGAAGGCCATCAGCTGTTCCTTTCTTTTCTTCTTTCTGTCTTTAGTCTTCAGGTCACTTTAGATCAGACGAGGTTAGGTGCATTGTGGGAGATGTGCCTGGTGTTTTGATCTTCCGCTGCCGTGGTTACAACACAGGCAGCTGTTCCCACAGGCAGCTGTTCCCCCGGCAACACACACTCACATCCCACTTGGGGGCAAGAGACCTTTGACCTCTGAGAGAGAGACAGACAGAGAGAGAGGAAATCTTTTTGTCGTCAAAAATGTTGCCCTGTTCCTTTAAAGAGACGATACAGTTAATGTTAACAGTGTGTGTGAGTGTGAGTGTGTGTGTGTGTGTGTGTGTGTGTGTGTGTGTGTGTGAGTGTGTGTGTGTGTGTTCAGACCATCTATGGGAGGCCGATTACGGTGAAAACATTGAAATACGTGCACACACACATTGAAAACTTGCACATACACAATGACAATGTGCACACACACTGAAAATGTTCACACCCACCACCTTCACAGGCAGCAGGATACAGGCTACTTGTGTGTGTAGGGTATCTGAGTGTGTGCGTGTAAAATAATATCAGTGCGAACACACTGAAAACAGTCTGGCACAGAGACCCCTTGTGTGTGTGTGTGTGTGTGTGTGTGTGTCTGTGTGTGTGTGTGTGTGCGCCTCAAACATTTTTCAGTGCGTCCGGAAGTTGTTCCAGTGTAACCGGAAGACACGCTGCCCGACCTGAATCAACAAAACATGAGCTGCTTCCGGTTTCGCCACAATTAAATTTGAAATTTGCAATAAATATTTACCCCCATTGGTTTAGTGATGTTGAACTAAATAATATTCCTAAATCTCTGAGCACATAATAAATTGTGCATATGGTTGTTGTCTATACACAGTCTGTCAGTACAAGGCTCATCACTCGCTCACAAATCCATGTTTGATCGCGTTCGCCCTGATTTTATTTTGAAAGGTGGGACAGGAAGTGGTGGTTGCGGTCTTTAGGACGTTGGTAAAATTGCGCGTCTCGTCTCCGGTTGATTCAGATCGGGGGGCGACCGGCAGCGACACGGTGGACCACCGCTCCTCATATTAACATTTATGCATTGGTTTGGTTTAAACAACATGCTTATCTCATTATTGTCATTGTTAACGTTGACAGGGTGAACCAGAGGCTTCTTGGTTCACAAGACAGGGAATGAGGTCTGAACCAGGTAATGAGGTCTGAACCAGGTAATGAGGTCTGAACCAGGTAATGAGGTCTGAACCAGGAGGCTCCTCCGACCGGCTGCCCGTCACTGCTGCTGTCCATCAACTCTCTCTTGTTTCTCCGGTGAACTCGGTGGTCCACCGTGTCGCTGCCGGTCGCCCCCCGATCTGAATCAACCGGAGACGAGACGCGCAATTTTACCAACGTCCTAAAGACCGCAACCACCACTTCCTGTCCCACCTTTCAAAATAAAATCAGGGCGAACGCGATCAAACATGGATTTGTGAGCGAGTGATGAGCCTTGTACTGACAGACTGTGTATAGACAACAACCATATGCACAATTTATTATGTGCTCAGAGATTTAGGAATATTATTTAGTTCAACATCACTAAACCAATGGGGGTAAATATTTATTGCAAATTTCAAATTTAATTGTGGCGAAACCGGAAGCAGCTCATGTATTGTTGATTCAGGTCGGGCAGCGTGTCTTCCGGTTACACTGGAACAACTTCCGGACGCACTGAAAAATGTTTGAGGCGCACACACACACACACACACACACACACACACACACACACACACAAGGAGGCTCTGTGCCAGACTGTTTTCAGTGTGTTCGCACTGATATTATTTTACACGCACACACTCAGATACCCTACACACACAAGTAGCCTGTATCCTGCTGCCTGTGAAGGTGGTGGGTGTGAACATTTTCAGTGTGTATGTGCAAGTTTTCAATGTGTGTGTGCACGTTTTCAATGTGTGTGTGCACGTTTTCAGTGTGTATGTGCAAGTTTTCAATGCGTGTGTGCACGTTTTCAGTGTTTTCACCGTAATCGGCCTCCCATAGTAATCACAGTCTTTCTTCTTCTGTTGCAGGATAACATGTGATTCTGTTTCTGTATCCAGGCAAGCCTTCACACACACACACTCACATACTCACACACACACACACACACACACACACACACACACACACACACACACACACACACACACACACACAGAGCTCGGGGGTCTCCCTGAGGACCTGATTGAGAGCAGGGAGCTCTGGTTGCCGTGGCAGCAGCAGCTCCCCTCCTCCATCAACACTCATTTTCCTTTTTTCACTGAATGCCCGGAACGCCCGGACGCGCCCGGATCGAACGAACGAACGAACGAATGCCGCGCGGATCTGAACGGACGCGATCGAACGAATCGCGAACGTCCTGAACGGACGCCGAATGAATGAATGAATGACGGACGCGGAATGACGGAATGAATGAATGAATGAAAATGACGAATGACGAATGTTTTGAATGGACGACGAATGAATGATCGACGAAATCGAACGAACGCGGAATCTGGAATGAACGGACGACGAATCGAATTCTGTCTTCTGTCTGTCTGTCTGTCTGTCTCTCTCTCTCCCTGTCTCTCTCTGTCTGTCTGTCTGTCTGTCTCTCTCTCTGTCTCTGTCTGTGTCTCTCTCTTTCAAATCTTTTAAATCTGACCAGAGCACTTGTATCAGAGCAGAAGGACACAGACGTGTTGCAGTTTATCAGAACAAAGAGGTGAACCTGCAGCTCAAACACACCATGAACCGCTTAGTGAACCGGTTGTTGCGACCTTCATCACATCGTAACATGAAGACATTTCACTGGCTGAGAGAAAGATGTGTTAACTAGAATGTGCAGTTTCAGGAGGAAGTGTGTGTGATTGCTGCTGAAAGATTTACATCAAGACTTTTCATTTGTACTGAATTATAAAACCCTGCAGCGCCCCCTGTAGGTCCAACACTTCCAAACTTTACAAAATACTTCAGGATCCACTGTTGCACATAGTCACATGCAAAGAATTCATCGATTATCAGAATCAGCCAGTTGTTTTTCTGTCAATCAACTAATCGATTCATTGACTAATCGTTGCAGCTCTAATCAATTTACTTTTAGGTTTTGGATCAGTTTGAGACTGTTAATCTGTCTGTTAGCTTGACCTGTTAGCATTTCTGTTAGCATGTCTGTTAGCCTGGTAGCTTCTTGGAATCTCAGCAGTAATAAAAACAGTGACAGATGGCAGCTGGTTTTAGCTGCTGAGTTAGCTGCTAACATGCTAAAATGGCAGCCTGCCCTGACAGCAGCTGGCACAGTGAGTATGTGTGTGTTAGCAGACAGCGCTAATGGCTCTGTTAGCAATTAGCCAGCCTGTTTAATTCAGGCTATTAGAGACTACAGAGAGGAAACACAGACTCAACAACAACATCCCTTTTCTTATCATCTTCCTCATCACCGTCAGGACTGGCAGAGTGGAGGAGGAAGGTCACATGGAGGTCAAACATCACCAGGTGTATGATTACAGGTATTTCAGGTGTGGAAAGATTCAGAGCTACACACACATGGAAAACAAAAATGAAATTATAAAAGCTTTTCTAAACAAGTTGAGATTGAAATTTCATTCTTGACCTTGAAAAAAGCAGTTGCCCAAATGCTCCGTCTACACGATCCATTTAGTAGCTGTTCTGGAGCTTTCGATCATATCACATGATCTTCCTATGAGGTCAAGAGTGAACTTAACAACTTAAATGACTTCACATGGCCTAGAAGACAGAAACAAAGTTGTATAACGAGTATAATAACTACAATACTTGGGTCTGCAGGTTGAAACTCTTTCCAGTTTCTTTGTTTGAAGCACAAATGAAACAGTTTTTAAGGAAAATGAATCAGTGAATCAGATCTGAGATCAGATTTAGTCTTCAGTCTCTCTCTCTGTGAATTTGCAGCTTGTTCGCTCAGACTGATGCTCTCCATTACTGTTGATCGATACATGACCTATTGATCGGCCTGATATTGATCTGTAGGCATTGACACACTCTGTGTGTGTGTGTGACCTGTCTCACCTTGTCTAATCTTCCAATCAGGCTGTTTACATCAGCTGCTAACACAGACAAAAGAGTGTGTGTGTCCAGGTATCACGTCCAGTGCATTAACACACCTGTTTTCTCATTAGTGATCCGATTGGATCATTTAGACTCACCTGACCCGCCTTAACGAGCAGAGACAAACTTTCAAAGGTTCTTCAGTTACAGAAGTTTTCATCCAGCTCGTTTTCCTGATTGATTAGAACCACAAAGTGTGCTGGAGCTTGTGTTTGTGTGTTTCCTGAGGACAGTGAACGCAGCACCAGCAGCAGGTCAGCTGACTGTGAGGCGTTTGAGTGACGGTTCAGAGGGTCGTTTGTGTGATGATGACACCTTGTTATCAGTCTCTTTTTTCTGACTTCAACATCTTTTCCCACACAAGTTTATTAGATTTACAAATCTAATCATTAGCCCCTAGACCCCACCCACCCACCCACCCACCCACAGAAACTCTTAAAAACGCTGCTTTTTATTGGTGTTTCAACAGGAACACAGACTGCATCAGTGAAATCTGTGTTGTGTTGAAACTTTAAATGTTGAGCTGAGAAAAGTGAAAACAGTCAGTTCGGTCTGAATTTAAAACTATTAATAAATAAACTTGTGTTCGATGAGAGAAGAGGATCAAAGAGGAGCCTTTAGTGTATAAAACTGCATCATCTGCATAAACACGTATATGGTGGATCAAACAGGACTAAGAATAGAGCCTTGTGGGACACCTAAACCTGATCCTGGACAGACCCGAACACAATCCACCAATGAGACAGCAGCAGTACACGTCCGTACTCTGTCTGCCTCAAAAACATTTTTCTGCTGTGAAGATGATGATGATGATGATGATGATGATGAAGCACCACATTATCACAGCAGACTTCAGTCCTGGATTATCAGGTCCTGAGTGTGAAGACCTGAACTGTGTGTGATCTTTATTTCAGAGCAGCACACATACAGATGATGAAGAGGAGGAGGAGGAGGAGGAGGAGGGAGAAACTTTTCCCATCAACCCCTCCTCACCTCTGCATTGAATGGGTATTGATCTGTGGTCGCTGCCATAGTAACACCTAATTGCCAGCTGGGGTCAGAGGTCAGAACACATACATGTTTCTACTTGTCAGTCAGTCAGTCAGCACCGACAGCATTCGACCGTTACCATAACAAGTTATAACGAGCTCTGATTGGACATTTACATAAATGAGTTTTGACATTGTCTTTACACATAAACTGACAAGTCATTCAAATCAAATGCATATGTCAGGATGAATCATCTCATTTTCACGGCCCCAACACAAACAGATAGGAGATCCCCTATATATACATATATATATATATATATATATATATATATACACTCTCCTCACTGCACTGACCAACAAACAGACACCACCTGAGAACTTCAGACCTCTGCAGTCTCACAGCATCTGGTTTTTCCAACCGACCTGAACTCCTCGTCAGCGAGAGTTTCACTCTGACTGACAGATCAGCTCGGCTGCGGCCTCGGTCTGCTTATCAATCAGCCAATCGGTCCACTGAGTCAGCGGCCGCCGTGTCGCCGTGACCACCAGCGGCTGGAAACACAGGGGAGGGTCCCCGGAGGGCGGCCATGTTTGTTGATTAAACTAAAATAAGACAAACAAAGAGACAAAACAAACTAATTACCTGCAAACAAACCTGATCGGCTGAGAGCGCTAACGAGGCTTAACGAGGTCACACTGGGGGGGGGCCGTGTGTGTGTGTGTGTGTGTGTGTAAGCGTGACGCTAACACGATGTAGTGACATCAAGATAACGTTCCATCAGTGTTTCCTGCACACACACACACACACACACACACACACACACGGAGCTGAATAATTGATGGTTCAGCTGTGAAACTAAACCACTGTCTGTTTTTAATAAAACAACGTGTGTGTGTGTTCAATAAAATATCAGTTGTCATGTCGACAGATGAATTATGAATCTACACATTATGGAGCCAGTCGATCAATCACACACACACACACACACACACACTGCGTGGTTTTGACCCACAAACCTGTTTTTGTAATAAACACTTTGAGTGTGGAGAGGAAGGAGGAAAGACAAAAGGAAGGAAGTCATATTTAAAGGGGATTAAGTCAAGGAAGGAAGGAAGGAAGAAAGGAAGGCAGGGAGGGAGGTGTTGTGTCCGGTCCTGCTCCTCAGGTTGTGTGTTCTGTGTCGTTGATTGTTTCCTGTTTTATTTTGGAAACCCTCCTCTCGTTTCAGAGACTTCCTGTCACTGTGTGATAGTCTGATCACTCTCACAGTGCCAGTCTGTCTTTGTTCCTGTATGCAGGTTCTTGTCTGTTTAGTGTTCCTGGTTTTTGATCCCTGCTGGTTTTCCCTGATCTGGTCTCAGGCGCGTCCCTGCTCCATGTATCTGACTCTCTGACTGATCTGCTTTTGACAAATAAATCAGTCTTTCCAGTCCTGTCTCTGAGTCCTCGAGTCTGTGGTTTCACCCAAAGACAAGCATGAAGGGAAGAAGGTGACGCCGTGGAGACAAAATAAGGGAGGAAGAAAGAAGAAGAGGTGAAGTCTAAACACAGAGAGGAAGATGAGGAGATCAGGACAGGAACCTGATGAAGATTAAGAGAAAAAGAAAAAGAAGGAAAGAGTCCAGTCTGTCACAGAGCAGTGCATTTACTGCAGACTGTGTGTGTAATTGAGTTTCATGGGGTCTAAGTATGATCCATGTCTGTTGTCACGGTGACAAGTGAGCGATTATCATCCCGCCTTTCTAATATCAGCCTGAACACACACACACACACACACAGTCAGGTTGATCTAATGGAGCCTCAGACGACATGAAAGAAAAAGAAATATTAAAGGAGAAACAGACGAAGAAGAAAACACGACTTCCTGTTTCATTCACAAGGAGACTGTCAGCCATGGATGTATTATAAGACCTGGATACGGTGCCGCCGCTCAGCCTTGCTTCCAGTGTTTCCCAGTGGCCACTCACGGTATTGCAGCAAAAAATTACCCTGCGGCCCAAAAAGCATTTTCCCCACAGGCCTCCATTATAAAAGAGACGTCTGTCAAACTGTTGACAGGACGCCTCCACCTGCAAACGAGCTCCATTATGACTCTTTCTATTATACATTTTTGATCCATGGAGGTTTTATATTTGTAAAACTTTCCTCGAGCCGAAAAAAGTGATTTAAAAATCTGTGCGCCAGTCAGGCAGTTCTCATTGGACTGAATAGGCGCCATCTTTGGGTCCAGCATCCAGTTCTTATGATACATCCATGGTGTCAGCTCCATCTGCAGTGCACGTTCATGTCACGACACCTGCTATAAACACACCTGACCTGTCTCACTCTCCTGTCTCTCTGCCAAACACAGTCTGCAGACTTTCCCGTCTCTGCCTCTGCCTGTTCTCTCAGCACCACCACCACCACCCAGCATCCACCACCCAGCACCCACCACCACTGTGTGAACACACACAGGTGGAGCACTGTAGTGAACAGTGACATCACACACTGTAACTGCTGAGCAGCTGATCAATACTCATCAATACCCCCCCACCGCACACACACACACACACACACACACACGCACCGGCTGTCTGTCAAACAAGGTCGAGAAACAGAGGCACACCACATAAGTTACTGAGCAGGTATTGACGAGTGTTTGTCAGTGTTACTGTTCTGAGGGTGGGTGGGTGGGTGGGGGGGGTGAATATAATCTAATGGATTTTCTCTGAATGGAAAGCAATTAAAACTCAACATCAACACCATTAACCCCAAACACACACACACACACACACACACACACACACACACAAATCCTCTGTCTGTTTGTATGTGTGTGTGTTTCTGATTGGCTGCTAATCCTGGTTAAATTAATGAGAAGAAAGTTAATTTGTGATTTTGACCCTTTTCTGCTCAGAAATAGGATTACACACAACAATACAACTCACCTCATACACACACACACACACACACACACTCACCTCACACACACACAAAACGTGTGTGATGATAAATGAAGGGTAGGAATGAGAGACGACAGGTTTGCTCAGTCTGTCTTTTCAAATCTCTAATGAGTGAACACACACACTAACACACACACAGACACACACACACACACACACTGACACACACACTCAGTGTGGAGTCATCAGTGAGTTGGATGAGGTCGTTATAAAGGTCTTGTTATTAAATTAGTCTCTCTCATTATTTTTGACCCTCTGAGCTTCTGTACCCCCCCCCCGACACACACACACACACACTCACAAACCACATACACATTTAAACACACACATGAACACACACACACACATCCACAGTCTCTCTCCCTTCAGTTCATCTCAGTGTTGTTTTCTAATAGAGAATCTGCCAGCAGGTCCGGGACCA
Organism: Macquaria australasica; assembly: GCA_005408345.1. Taxonomy (NCBI): domain Eukaryota; kingdom Metazoa; phylum Chordata; class Actinopteri; order Centrarchiformes; family Percichthyidae; genus Macquaria; species Macquaria australasica. The sequence continues at coordinate 22,159 of SEMN01001144.1, forward strand.
GCAGGTCTGAGACCAGCAGGTCCTAGTCCAGCAGGTCCGAGACCAGCTGAGGGTGTTTTCACACCTGTAGTTGGTTTGCTCTGGTCAGGATCAGTTGATGACTTTGTAAACTTGGTTCGGTTTCTTTTCACACAGAGAAAAATCCTAGCGAACTAAAATGCATCGCTACAAACCAGGTGAGAACGTTCACTCCGCTTATTGGTCAGATGTGTCCGGTAACAGTAGGTGGCGGCATGTACCATTGATGTTGGCTTGTAGTCCGCCAGTATTATCTAAACCAAAGAAGAAGAAGAAAGTAAATACAGTGTTGTGAACTGAACTGGAACTGCTGCTGCTACTAGA
>SEMN01001144.1:27500-57500 GCA_005408345.1 Macquaria australasica
GAACAAATTCAACTTCCAAACTGAATCAAACTGAATCACACAGATGCAGCTGATTGGATGGAAATGAATTTTCTCTCAGATATTAACGAGAAACAGACGCAAGAAAAACAACGACAAATCAAATACCCATCAGCCCCTCTGTCTGCCTCTCTCCATCCAGAGTCTGTATATATACATATGATTTGTTTCCATTTACATGGACAACATTGAGTTATTACAGCCATAATTACTGTGCTGCAGTGGCACGTCGCTGCCTTCATATCTGCCAATAAACCGCCGACCAAACGCCAACCGCCAGGGCATCATGGGAATAAAATTAAGTCTTGATTTGGAGAGTGTGCGGGGCGGCCGGAGCGCCGCTCAGGTTAAATGAAAAGATGACTGCAGCCGGTTTGGTGGGGCTGTTCATTTGTTAGCGCACGCCGCAGGTTCGATTCCCCCAGAGGCCACTGCCACCGCAGCCGGGGAAACCTGCCCGCATCACATCAGCGCCACAGCAACGGAGAACGAATATGAAGGGAGATGATGTTCCCCACGGAAACACGACGTAAATAAACTCTTATGGAAATGTTCGTCTGTAATGTCGTTTTGTCACAATCAATTTCCCATTACCCGTCACCGCGGCAACGTATGCCATAATATACCACACACACGCACACACACAAACACACACAGACACACACACACTGTGACTGAAATTCAGTTTGAAAAACGAAGACGGAAAAATGAAAAGAAACCAGGAGGGAGTTTAAAACAAGGTTAGTATGTAGAGAGGAGGAGAAGGAGAGGAGAGAGAGAGGAGGAGAGATGAGGAGACAGAGGAGACAGAGGAGGACAAGGAGAGGAGAGGAAGAGGAGAGGAGAGAAGGAGGGGAGGAGGAGAATGAGAGGAGGAGAGGAGGATTAATCCTCTGATATTTGTTTCTGTTGGAGACTCGGAGGATGTCGACTGTAAAGAAATCAAACTGACTTGATTCTCAGTAGTTTTTGTTTAATTAATAATACAAATTAATAATAATAATAATGATTAATAATTAATACAACTTGAACCGGCAGATCAGAAGACGCTCTCACACCACGAGGTCCAGTTAGCCTGGTCTGGAGTTTTGTATCTAAATAACCGAAACCAGTATGACGACTTTGTTTCTTTAAACCTCCCAGATGGATTCTGCAGGTCTCTGCAAGCCTCTGCAGATCTTTGCAGGTCTGCAGATCTCTGCAGGCCTCTGCAGGCCTCTGCAGGCCTCTGCTGCTGTTCAGACTGAGACAGATGTGGCTGCATCGCTGCATCTGGCAGGTTTCTGGTTCAGCACAGCAGCTCAGCTGGATCCTCCTCGGTATCCCCAGACCACCTGGGTCCATCAGCCTCTGAGAGAATCCAGCCTCCCCCAACCTGCTCCACCATGAGCTGAATCCAGTCCTGGTCCTCCTCCATCACCTGAGCTTGAGCACAGAGAGAGTCCACCTGACCTCTTGACACCTGTCTGCTGCTTCAGGACTCACCTGGACCAACCAGACCTGAGAGGACTCTTTCTTCTTCAGCCTCCTGCTGGTGTTTTCTTGTTTCACAACTTCAGCATTCAAAGTCACAGTGAACATACATACACACACACACACACATACACACACACACACACACACACACGTGCGCACACACACACACACTGTTACACTCCTGACATTTGTCTTTCATCATCATGTAAAGGTCACCAGTCGGCCCTCTGCCAAACACACTGCTGCTTTATTAGCACCAGATTATCACTGTGTGTGTGTTTGTGTGTGTGTGTGTGTGTGTGTGTGTGTGTGTGTGTGTGTGTGTTTGTGTGCGTGTGTGTGTGTCAATAAGCTTTAAACACACTCTGCTCTGCATCCAAACAACAGCAGCCGTGTCAGAGGTGACATTTACGCTCACATTGTCGAATCAAGGTCACTGCAGCTCATAAACAGCACTGGTTACCACGGCAACACACCTCAGCTTTCCCAGAGCATCATGGGTATTCCAGGTGGTGCTGCCAGGTAAACACAGGATGATACAAAAACTGAGGATTGAAAACAGGGTCCTAATCCAGGTCAAGTGATCTGGTTCTGGACCCGGGTCCCTGTGCTAGTTTCACCAATCACAGCCTCCATAACAACCTGCACTCACCTGTTCCCAGGTACAGACATTGAGCGTTCAATATCAATCAAACATCAATCAGTCAGTAAACACAGAAGTGAAGTTTAATGTCTTCAGTGCAGGCTGACTGTTACTGGAAACATATTATTATGACTGATTAATATAATTTAATATTGATCTCCACAGAGATGTTCTGGCCTATTTTTAATCAATATCAACTTTATTTGTACATCAACTACCAACACCAAGGAGATACAGAGTGCTTTACATGAACCAAAAGATGGACTAAGACGAAAAACACAAGATGACTTTTCAGCAGGATTTAAAAAGAGGAAATGAAATTGCCTCCAGCTTTGATTCACACTTCAGAAACACACTTCATTACAGCGTCAGAGTCCTGTGATTGTGTATAAACCTGTTTAACTGTTGGAAAAGTTCCTGTTTCTGATATAAAGCTGATGTGTTTATTGTTGTTAACGAGTGAACAGCTGATGTGTGTCAGTCAGTTCATGAAGTCCAACATGTGATGTGACTTTAGCTGTTTAAGTATCCTGGTCCTGTTGGCTGGTGGTCTCTGTTGGCGTACTGGTCCTGTCAAATGACTAATAACAGTAGAAATGTTCCTACAGAGTTTTGCAGTTTGTGGTTCTTTAAGGCAGGTCTGATATGTGTGATCGGCCTGCAGGCAGAAACTCTGTGAAGACCGACTGTCGGAGTCTGCAGGGAAAACCTGAATCTGCTGAACAACAACATCCTGCTGCTGAGGGCAACCTGGATATTCATTACAATATCTGTGTGTGTGTGTGTGTGTGTGTGAACCCAACAGAGGATTGAGATGTTACCAGTTTAGTTTCTGCTGAGGCGGCGTTCAGACAGTTAGCGAGAGCTGTTTATGCTTTTGTCTTCTACAGAGGAACTAATTGAATCTGTGTGTGTGTGTGTGTGTGTGTGTGTGTGTGTGTGTGTGTGTGTGTGTGTGTGAGAGTGTGTGTGAGTGTGTGTGTTGTCTGTAGATAGCAGTAAAAAGTGCAGTCAAAGTTGTTTAATGTGTCGAGCGTAGAAGTGAACTGCTGCTAGAAATACCACGTCAGTATTTCACTGTGTCTCTGGATAGAAACAGCTCACACTAATCTGCTTTTTAAATGATTACTCCCTGTCAATAACTCTCAGGATCCATCACTGAAGTTTGATTTTAAAAACACAATTGCAGATAATTACTCTGGATACTTCAAGTACATTTTGCTGCCAATACTTCAGTACTTTTACTCAAGAACAATATTTCATTTAAGACTTTCCAGCAGACCAGGTGTAAAGACCTCCCAGTCCAGCAGACCGGGTGAACCTCCTCTCTGCTTCTTCCTGAAGGGGGGGGGGGGGGGGGCACACCTGGTAACAAAGTATTTTTATACTGTAGTTTCTACTTTCACTTTCAAGTATCTGAACTATAACCAATTCTACTACTGATATAGGAAGACATTGATTAATAGAATGAGTGTATGTATTCAGGTTTGTTGGCGAGCACACACACACACACACACACACACACACACACACACACAGAGTCTATAACATAATATAATGTCTTGTAACCAAATGTGGGCGTCCTGCTGGGGGCGGGCAGTCTGCGGCTGCAGCCAATAGGACAGCTGGTTTGAATAAAAACAGAAGCACTAAAGCTCCAAACACTCTTTATTCCAATAAAACTGTTTAAAGACTCGCCGCGCTGCTATATGCTTTATTGTTTTAGGCTCTATTAGGTTCAACTGTTCTGCTGCCAGCCATCTGATTGGCTGAGAGGATGGTTTCCATGGTTACCTGTTTCTGTTCCTGGGGAGTTACCTGCCGCAGGGAAGAAAGAACAAAATCAGATCATGAGCTAACGGTTGTTTTATTTTGATGAGTTCTTTATCATACAGCACTTCCTGTTTCAGATTACAGCGCTCGTTAAGAAATCAGCCAATCAGGAGCCGCCATCACTCAGGCGTCAAACATATGGTTCAGGGACTCCAAGGGCCACTCCGTTTGTTTGACCTGGTCCTGGTTAGTCCTCCTCAAGCTGGCACACATACATTAACACTGCAGGTTAGCTCCTCCCCTCTGCCTCTCACAGCCAATCAAAGTGCTTCAAACTGTTCATCACACATAACCGATGTCACTGAGCCCAAACACCAAACAAATAAACACACACACACACTCACAGCATCAGACTCAATGTGTAAAGTTTTCAAACTGCTGAGAGTCAAAGAAGAAACTCGACTGAAAGAGAAGAAAGAGGCACACACACACACACAGCTGTCAGGACTGATAGGGGCCCCTGGGGGCCTCGTGGTCCTAACAAAGCTGTTTGATGACTAAAATAGACACAAACATCTTAACTGTGCTTCGTGTGTGTGTGTGTGTGTGCAGTGGATGAAAGAGGACGCTGTGTGTGTCCCTGTGTGATAAGCAGGACGTGTTCAGCAGCAGAATGACATCACTGCATTTACTGATCATCTGACCAGTGCATGCTGGGATATTCACTGACTCTCTGAGCAGAAACCTGAGGCAGTGATTGGTCAGCTGAGTGCAGGTTTCCTGTCCATCACTTCCTGTTCTCTGGCTGAGGAAATGTGTTTATAGAGCAGAGAGTTTGTTTCCTGTTCAGCAGCTCGACTTCCTCTGTCATCACATGACCACGCTGTGCTCAGGTAGCACTTAGTGAAGGTGAGGGGACCGTCGTCGTCATGGTGACAGTACTAACCAGGTGGGTAAGGTTAGTGAATGATGCTGGGTGACTGTTGGAGGAAGCAGGAAGTGAACAGAAAGACGACCAGAACCTAGAACCAAAGCCCTCCAGATTCTCCCAGGTTCCTCCAGGTTCTTCCAGGTCATTCCAGGTTCTTCCAGGTTCTTCCAGGTCATTCCAGGCTGGGTAAAGCTGCAGGTTACAGGTAAGTAAGTTCTGCAGTAGAAAAGAGTTCACCAACCAATCACAGTGACTCATGACGAGTGACATCATCGTTCGTGTACAGGTGTGTTGATGACTCATCAGTATGATGATGTCACAGCCACCTTTCAGGTGTCAGCTCTCCCTTCAGGAAACAGAATAATCCATATTGGGCTCAGAGGTCGCTCCAGCAATACGCTGATGTGACTTCCTGTTGTGATGGATGGTGGTCGCTATGGTGACAGAGAGCAGGTATGGAGATGTAACCAGACAATAAGATTCCTACTGGAGAGCTTCATCACTCATCCTCCACATATCGCCACGGCGATGCCGCGGTCACCGCTTCCTCCAGGCCCTGAGAATGTGTGTGTTACTGTGTGTGTGTGTGTGTGTGCAGTGTTAGCCAGTATATAAAGGAACGTCCCTGCATGATAAATGGCCTCATTTTAAACTGACACACACACACACTTTAACACACACACACACACAGTAACACACACACTCAGCAGGTTGTAGATGTGACAAACTGATAGCAGAGCCAATTAAAGGGCTCAACCTGCTGTCATCAGAGGGCACAGTGTGTGTGTGTGTGTGTGTGTGTCCATTGAGGCTAATTATACAGCAGCAGTTATGAATGAAGTCAGTACAAAGAGACTCTTATTGTCCTGAAGTGGACAGCAGTACTACAGTCAGTACTACAGTCAGTACTGTGTCAGTACTGTGTACTGTGTGTACTCTCTGTCATTAATAATGAAGACACAGCTGTGTGAGCCGGAGGGAAGGTCTGTCTGAACCAGCAGAGTCACAGCGTCAATATCTCACTAACAACCACAGTCAGCCCTCCACTAATGTGTGTGTGTGTGTGTGTGTGTGTGTGTGTGTGTGTGTGTAATGAGTTGGCCTGGAGGCAGGTTGTCAGATGGTAGAATTTATTACCTCTCAACATTGTAATCTACACACACCTTTCTTCTTCTTCTTTAGTGCCTTTTGAAAAATGTTGGCAGTTATTTGTTTACCACACACACACACACACACACACACACAGGGGCTGTCTGTGTGATGACAAACGTCAGGTGACAGTTTCCTCTGCTGGAATATTGTTTTCCAACATTCTGATCAATGTATCTGTCATACAGACAGACAGAGAGACAGACAGGCTGTACGTATACTACGTCTAATTGATAATTTTGTGCACAAAAATAATTCAAATGTGATTTTGAAAACCGCCTTTTCTTCCAATACCAGAGGACACGTTAACGATCTGATCAAATCACTGTGAACTAACAGAAAATACTCAGATCAGAGACAATTCAATTCAATTCAATTCAGTTTTATTTATATAGCGCCATATCATAACAAAGTTATCTCAGGGACAACTGAATATATATATATATATATATATATATCCTGCTGAGGACCTGGTCCTGCTGAGGACCTGGTCCTGCTGAGGACCTGGTCCTGCTGAGGACCTGGTCCTGCTGAGGACCTGGTCCTGCTGGATGTGTTGGCTCGGCTGTGAATGAACTGACAGACAAAGTAAAACAGCTGAAATATTAATAATCAATCATCAAACCCATCGCATCACAGCAGAGACACAACACACACACACACACAACAAGAACTCCTGCAGAGCTCTGCAGCTGTGTGTGTGTGTGTGTGTGTGTGTGTGTGTGTGTGTTATCTGATCTCAGAGAGGTTTTGTGCTGAACACAAGAGCAGCTTGTTAACATGAGTTGAGGCTTATCTACACACACACACACACACTTGTTTTCTGTGCAGTGAGACTGACGGGATTCAAACTAGCAAAGTATTATTGTTCTTATTAATATTATTATTAACATGTTGTTCAGTCATTTTGTTTATCAAGCAGATTTAAATAAAAACATCAAATGTGTTTTACAGACAATCAGATTAAACACAAACATAATAATGAAATCAATCAATAAGCCATGAGGATGTATAGTTAGAGATAATCCTCCACCTATTACACCGTCCGGCGTCTAATCAGGTGTCCGTCTCCGTGACGACAGACAGACAGGAAGTGGAGGTGTGACAGGTGCTAACGGCTGCAGCAGCTCATCATCACTGATGTCGTCTCGTTACTGAATCCACCGGTAACGATCAAAACTCGTTAATAATCTGACGCTAATGGATCTTTTAGAGGAACGCTTCCACACACACACTGTTTAACCCCGACATCACCGCGCGTGTGTGTTCATTAGCACCTGTTAGCTTTAGCGCTCACTGAGTCGAGCTGTGAAAAAGGTCGTCAGTCTCATTTTCTTTTGGTTTCACACACACTGCTCACTTATTTCCTCGTCTATTTTCTGCTTCGCACACACACACATCTCTAACTTGTATCAGCTGTGAGTCTGAGGACAAAGACAACATGGCCGCTGTTCTTTCTCTCATCAGTCTCAAGTTTCTGAAGCATTATTTAGCAAAAGGATTTATAAATATAATTAATTCTAGTCTATATAATGACTTTGTTTATTTGTGTTTCAACTGATGGATTAATTGATTAACTGATTAATAGTTTCAGCCCTGAACTAAACACTAATGAAAGTAACGAACCCGACGTGTTGAAACAGGAAGACGTCTTTATTTCCACCAAGTGAAACAGCTTCATTCTGTTCAATGGGAGCTGATGTGGAGTCAGGAGGTCAAAGGTCACGCAGCTTTCAGGAGGTCAAAGGTCAGACTAAGTGGGCGGGGTCAGACTGGGTTTGATTGACAGTTCTGTGTTATGTCTGCAGCATCTGTTTAAGGTGGATGACCTCAGCATCAGAGCTCCGCCCCCAAAAACACACACGCACACACACACACACACACACACACACAGTCTGTGCTGTCAGCTGAAACACTGTGTGTGTGTGTGTGTTGTTGCTTCCTCCGGCTGCGTCTCTTAACGAGGGCAGCTCGGCGGCGGCGTTTGTCTAATTAGCCTCATTAGCAGGCTGCCACGGCAACCCATTTATTTACACAGAGACGCCAGATGTAAACAATAACATTAACACGCTAACGGCTGTTAGCAACATGCTACACACACACACGCACACACACACAGGCTGCAGGTTGTTCAATAACTGAATGAGTGTTAATGATGCAGTCAGGCTGTCAGTCAGCTGGAAACAGACTCCGTTAACACTGTGTGTGTGTGTGTGTGCTGCTACAGGTCCTACATTGTTCTGGAACTTTTCAAGTAACGTGAGGTCTGGTTGAAAGCTCCAGAACAGTTGAGTAAGTGGAGCTTGAGTTGTTCAGTCAGCTGTCATGAATGATGTGTCACAGAAACAAAGATGATATTTATCATCAGTCTGTTAATGATAGTAATAATATTATTGATTCTGATAAAGTACTACCTGTATCTGTCCGCTGGAAGAGGAAAGTAACAGAACAGTAAAGTACAAGTACCTCCAAACTGTACTTAAGTACTGCACTTGAGTAAATGTACTTTTCACTAGTATAAATATTTCTATTTTAGAATTCAGAACACATTTACAAAAAACATGGTTTCTGAGTTTGAAATTCACTCAGTTATCATGTTGGACCTCCTGCTTCATCCTCTTCTTCTAACATTAATAATATCATCACTGACTCCTCTCTGAAAGTCACTGTGTGTGTGTGTGTGTGTGTGAGATGATCACAGTGTTAACATATGCATTGGTTTAATCAAGCTCTCCCAGGGTGAGAGAGAAGAGAAGAGGCTATTAGAGGCTCACTTCATCTCACACACACACACTGCGACCACTTCAGTGTAATGATGTCAGCCATGAAGCAGTGCTTGACTGAAGGCGTGAACACTGAGATGGACAGATAAAGCAGGGGGGGTGGGGGGGGTGGGGGGTGCTCTCAGGTGTGTGTCAGTTTACTTTAGTGTGTTTCTGTTTATTGAACTGCTGGGGACTGGGTGTGTGTGTGTGGTGAGTGTGTGTGTGGAGTAGTGTATGTGTGTGTGTGTGTGTGTGTGTGCTATTATTGTGGTGACAGAGTGGTGAGGTGTTAATGTGTGTGCGTCCGCGTCTTGCGTCTTTGATGGTGTGTGTGTGTGTCGTCTTGTCTGGCGTCGTCGTCGTCGATGAGTGTGATATTGATGACGTGTCGCGTATGAGTGGAAGTAGGTGTGTGTGTGTGTGTGTATTGTGTGGTAGGTATGGGGTGGTGGCAATGTGTGCGTGCGTGCGTGCGTGCGTGCGTGCGTGTGAGTGAGTGAGTGTGTGTGTGTGTGTGTGTGTGTGAGTGAGTGAGTGTGTGTGTGTGTGTGTGTGAGTTTCAGTGTGTAGATAACAAACTGACCTCAGATCAGATCAGACAGGAAGATGTTCACTTCTACTGTTAGCAACATTAGCACTGTAGCACTGTTGGAGGAGTGCAGAGGTAAACACACAGCAAGACATGAACAGGTGGGGGGAAGAAGGTCCTGCTGTCTCACCTGTCTCACCTGTCTCACCTGACCTGAGGCTCTGAGGACAGAGGATAATACAGACAGACAGGCAGACAGACACAGACAGACAGACACAGACAGACAGACAGACAGGCAGACAGACAGACAGACAGACAGACAGGCAGACAGGCAGACAGACAGACAGACAGACAGACAGGCAGACAGACAGACACAGACAGACAGGGAGACAGACAGACAGACAGACAGACAGACAGACAGACAGACAGACAGACAGACAGACAGACAGACAGACAGACCGGACAGTGAGGTGTGCAGACGGCTGCAGGTGAACAGAGTCACTCTGTCACGGCTGCTGACGTCGGGCCGCAGGTCTCTGATGACAACAGCTTGATTTAAATGATTTGTCTTAACACGATGAAGTCTGCTGTCTCCCCTCAGGCTCACCTGTCTGTCTGCCTGTCTGTCTGTCTGCCTGTCTGTGTTTAATCTGCTGTGTTAATGCAGCGCTGCAGGCGGAGCACGTTTAAAGGAGCAGCTCTGACATCATCACACAGTTCAGTGTTCACAGGAAACTGAAAACACTTCAAGTCTGTAATAATGATGTGTCCTTAACTGTGTGTGTGTGTGTGTGTGTGTGTGTGTGTGTGTGTGTGGACCAGTTTCCATTATCTGGCCCTCATCACCTCGTTTCCACCAAAGATCCTGACAGCTGACTGGACGTCAACCTGTCAATCAAAACGACCTCACACTCCTGTACCTGTCTGTCTGTCTGTCTGTCTGTCTGTGTGTGTGTGTGTGTGTGTGTGTGTGTGTGTGTGTTGAACACAGTCCTCTCTGACAGACAGACAGGCAGAGATGTAAATGGATGACTGTCAGTCTTCACCATCATTCCCTCCTGACAGGAATACCAATCATCTTTGTGTGAGTGAGTGTGTGTGTGTGTGTGTGTGAGTGTGTGTGTGTGTGTGAGTGTGTGTGTGTGTGTGAGTGTGTGTGTGTGTGTGTGTGTGTGTGTGTGTGTGTGTGTGTGTGTGTGTTTGAGTGTGTGTATCAGGGGAGTTGGAGCAGAGAGTTGAATATCATCAGTATTCAGAGATGGACGACTCTTTCTCTCCAGTTATTTCCTTCAACAGCTCTCACTGCCTGCTAACACACACACACACTCTCTCTCTCTCTGTCTCTCTCTCACACACACACTCACACACTATTTATTACAGTTATTTCATTGAAGTGGGTCCATCATGTCGTGGTTTCTGTGCACAGTTTAAATGGACTAATCAGGTTTCATCGTCAGTTTGGCAGACAACTTTAAATACTACAATACCCATGAGCCTCTGCTGCTGTTAGCATGGCCAGTCAAAAGCACAAATCAGAGCGGCAGTGAATTCAAAATACGTCTCCATGGTTACTGAAACCAGAAATCCAAAGTGAATAATTGAATCTGCAGGTTGTAGAATACGTTTTCTCAACAGCGTCATCGTTATGTTCAGCTCGCTGTTTGCGGCACACGTGACAGACTACGCTCTGAGACTGGATGTCTGTTAGTGAAATGCACCCTGGGAGTCGTAGTCGACTTCTCTCCCTCAGGTTTTTTGTCCACAGGCTTCTTGTAGCTTTTTATCAGAGAACCAGCTGTTTTGATGATCTGTCATTTGAAACAACAAGAAGGAAACATCCGAATGAAAAAGGTCGGTCTGTATCTGACTCTCTCTCTACCGTCCTGCTCAAACAAAGTGTGAACTGACAGACTGTGTGTCTGGATGGTAATGGAGTTCTTATGGGACCATTAAAAGGACAGTGTTACAGTGACCACATACAGCCGGCCAGTCCTGGTCCTGGTGTCAGAAACAAGACAAGTGGTCCTGCTGGAGTTGACTGTTCTCTGGGAAGACCGGATGGAGAGGAAGAGGGCCAGGTCCGAAGCACGGAATGGAGGACCCGGTGTGAGCCCATCGAGGTCAGGAGCAGAGGCTTCGCAGGCCAGTCCCTCTACAGGGCACTCAAGATCCTCATGACTACGGGACTGCACAGCCATTAGGAAGATCTCAGATGCCTCAGAGGAGGCGTCGAGATTGCCGTGGATCAAGGGGGGAGATCTGTGGACCACACAAGCTGCTTGGACACAAGCGGGGCCTGATCACCCCAGCCACGTTGTGTCTCAGCAGGTCGTGCATTGATCTCAGGGCTGGTGGTTCTGCATGTTGAAGGGTCCTTAAAGTCAAAGTAAAGAGACTGAACCCCGCCAGAGACCCCGCCAGAGACCACATCACATTAAACACTGTGCTGTCAGCTGTCACAGGACAGACTGCTCCTTTAACAGCTGTATCAGCATCAACACCAGAGGCAGCTACTGGTGAGGAGGTCAAAGGTCAAACCACACACACACACACACACACTCTCTCAGACTGTCTGTGTGTGGAGTCGTATTCATATTCTCTCTCCTGCTGCAGACACAATCTGACTGTAATTACCTGCAGCCTCACTGCTATTAAAATATCACACACACACACACACACACACATATACTCTCAGGTGTGAAGTGTGTGTCGGAGGCATCCGGTGGGACGAAGCTGTGATGTGAGACTTTGAGGTCGTGACCTCGTCTTATTTGTGTGTGTGAGATACTTACAGCCCAGTCAATTATCAGTGTGTGTGTGTGTGTGTGTGTGTGTGTGTGAGATACTGTTGAGAAAATTCATCTTCACTTTTGAACAACATGTTGTTTTCAGATAATAAATCTTCTCTGATAGTTTGTTGCTGTTTGCTTTGATGAGTTTTCCCAGAGTGTTCTACTATACACATACACATATACATATATATACATATGTATATGTATATATACATATACATACATATATACATACATATATATATATGTATATATATATGTATATATACATATATATATATGTATATCATCACCAAAAACTACTGTATGAAAACACTTAAAACCAAGTCGTTTTAAGTGTTTTCATACAGTAGTTTTTGGTGATGAAGACGAACTGGTTGGTTTGTTAAATGTGCGTCTGGTTACTTCCCACCTCTGACAGGAAACAGCTCACGTCACTGAACTAAACGTTTCTATGAAACCTTCCAGGACTCCACAGGGGGATGAGACAGAACCAAATGGGACTAAATGAGCATCATCTTCTCAGAACTATTTGTTTGCTGCTCATGTTTCTACTGGTTTTAAGAAAATCACATTTTATATCAAGTTACACTGTAAAACAAAAATCCATCTTAACAAGTCTCTCGTGTGTCTGAGCAGACAGAATCACATGTTCTGGATCACAGACTACAGGGACCTCATGATGAGGAGATCTGTTCAGATATTTAAAATCACTTCATGCTGGTTCAGTTGTTGACAAACAACAATACAATCTCAATAAAACTGCATCACGCACCTCCTCCTCCTCCTCTTCATCATTCTCATTTCCTGCTGCAGCTCTAATTCTCTGAATATTAAACACCTCCTCCCCCTCCTCACCCCCCTCCCCCTCTCCCCAGTGACCAATGTCTTTAAATGGGCCACCCCCTCCATCCCATCCCACACCACAACCTCTGCTGCTCCTGCTGTTGCCATAGTGACAACAATCCTCTAGTGATTAGTGTTAATCATCACCATGGTAACACCATCAGTACCAGTGTAATCATGTGTCAGGAGGTGAGAGGAGGAGGAGAGGAGGCCAGAGAGGATATGGCCCCGATGGTTCTCCTCTTGGTGTCCGATGTAGTCCCAATTGTTCTTCTCTTGGTGTCCGATGTGGTCCTGGTGGTCCTCCTCTTGGTCTCCAATGTGGTTCTGATGGTTTTCCTCTTGGTGTCCGATGTGGTCCTGGTGGTTCTCCTCTTGGTCTCCAATGTGGTTCTGATGGTTCTCCTCTTGGTGTCCAATGTGGTCCTGGTGGTTCTCCTCTTTGTCAGCCTGGATCATAAACTTGACGTGCGTGACTTCTGCCTGCCAGATGTCAGGTCATGAGTGCTATCACACCAGCTCACCCTCCCACCGAGTCCATGCTTCTTCCTGTCCCAAACTTACCAAAAAGGGTGACAGTAACCAGTTGTTATCCCCTTCTCAAGGTAATGCCTAATATCTTCGGGGAGATGGATCTGAAGCGGCATACCTCCACCTGTCTGCAACCTACAGCAGATGACTTTCAAGATCTTTCATAGGAGATGTAGGAGCTTTGGGCAGTGTTTGAACTTGTCTTTATGGAGCCCTCCGCTGTGGCCCAGGGCAGAGCTTGCCCTTGCTGCTTCACCTACTCCCGGCTGGGCTCCCTCGTATCAAACTTGACAGAGGGGTGGGATTGGTTCAACATGACTTCCCCCAGTGAGCCGATCATCCCCAGTTCCTGCTCCCTAACTGGGTCACTCAAGGTGTTCTGAACCTCCTCTCTGGAGCAGGTTAGGTGGTCGGTGCTCTTGTAGCATCTTGGCAGCCCTATGTTTCATAGTGTCGGGGGGGGAGGGGGGGAGGGGGGGGGTTGGCTGCTCCACTAGGACGACAAAGTTTACAAAGACCACCACCATTGTCTTAAGCTTCTGTCCTGATGGATTTTTAGGTTCTTGCAGACCTTACTATAGATGCATGTGGTGCTTGTCTTTACTAATCCAAGGTCCATCCTGCTCTAGTACTCAGTCTTCCCCCTCTCAGATGCTCCTGGAGGTTTCAGTCTGGAGTTAGCTTAGTTTCCTCATGGAAGATGCAGGCTGGGCTCCGTCTGTCTGAGCTGCCAGCTGTCTCTCCACTAACTTATTTAGTTTGTAATATGTTCTTTTGTTACTCAGCAAATTAGTTTGTTTGTTCAAGTCATTATTATTGTCATTTTATTCAGTTTTATTATTACTGCCAAATGTCTTTGACTTTATTATGAATTTTAAGGAAGTATCTCTTCTTTCTGGCTTTAAAACTAAAAATGAATGAATGAAAATGTCCTGTTTCTGTACTCTTCTGTGCTCCTGCAGTTACTATTAACCAACATGTACTGCAGTATTTTAGCTCTTCTTCTTCTTCTTCTCTCTGTGACAGTTTGTGAAGAGGTCAGTTTGAAAATAGCTTTTAGGTTATTAACTTATCTCAGGAAACCTTTTCACAAGCTGGTTAACAAAGAATTGAGCTATCCCCCTGCGACTAACACACACACACACACACACCTCCATAATTACCGACCAGTATCTTCTTCTTCTGCTCTGCATATTATGGTCTGCAGGTATGTTATCATGGTGGAGAGTTATGTGGCCAGTTAAATGCCGGATTGATGACATAATCGGTTGCTGGACGGATAAATGTTACCCGAGGTAAAGAGAATAATTAATTCTGATGAATCTGGTCAATTAATTTATCATCATTAGTCAAGTCAAGTCAAGTTTATTTATAAAGCACATTTAAAAACAACAGCAGTTGACCAAAGTGCTGTACAATCAAAGTAGCAAGAACCATAAAACACAATAAAGACGAGTACAAAAGACAATAAAATAAATAATTTTAAAAAATGATTAGAAGAGCAACTCTCATACTAAATTAAAAGCCAAGGAATAAAAATGTGTTTTAAGACGAGATTTAAAAACAATGAAGGGGCCAGCCTGACATGCAGAGGCAACTCATTCCAAAGTTTGTAAAGGCCCGATCTCCCCTGTGCTTCAACCTTGATGTTGGCACAACCAGAAGGAGTTGGTCAGCGGACCTGAGTGACCTTGATGGGACATGTGGTTGTAGAAGGTCAGAGAGATAGGTTGGAACTAGCCCATTTAATGATTTATAGGCAAACAATAAAATCTTAAAATCAATCCTAAAACGTACAGGGAGCCAGTGAAGGGAGGCCAGTACGGGGAAATGTGCTCTTGTTTGTGTGTTCCTGTTAAAAGACGAGCTGCAGTATTCTGGACCAACTGCAAGCGTGATAGGGAGGCCTGGCTAACACCAACATAAAGCGCCTTACAGTAGTCAAGTCGGGACGAGATAAAAGCATGTATAACCCTCTCAAAATCATTAAATGATAAAAAGGGCTTGACCTTAGATAAGAGCCTCAGTTGGAAAAAGCTAGATTTGATCACTGAGTTGATCTGTTTGTCCAATTTAAAATCACTGTCCATTATCACACTCAAATTGTTTTACAGTGGGTTTAACATATGGTTCCAGAGAACACAGGTTATGGCATCACAGGCACCACTGGGTCCAAGTATCAATACTTCAGTTTTATTCTCATTGAAGTTTAAAAAGTTCAAGGCCATCCAGGCTTTGATGTCCTTGAGACAGTCCAACAATGATTTTAAAGAATTTGAATCGTTCTGTTTCAAAGGCAGGTAAATTTGAGTGTCATCTGCATAACAGTGGAACGAGATGCCATATTTTCTGAGAACGGACCCTAAGGGGAGCATGCAAAGAGAAAATAGGATCGGCCCAAGAATAGAACCCTGAGGGACTCCACAAGGAAGAGGCCCTGAGGAGGACACAGAGTCACCAAGGCTGACAGAAAAACTTCTGTCAGACAAGTAAGACCTGAACCACTCCAGAGCAATACCTTTAATGCCGACACAATGCTCCAGGCGAGAGATAAGGATACTATGGTCTACTGTGTCGAATGCAGCTGTGAGATCTAAAAGCATAAGAATGGCAGAATCCCCAGAGTCAGTAGCTAATAAAAGATCATTAAAAACTTTTAAAAGTGCAGATTCAGGGCTGTGAAGGGTTTTAAAACCAGACTGGAACACCTCAAGAATACCATTTCCTGCAATTAGCAATTAGCAGGAAGGAGAACAGGTGTGAAGCCGCGCCCAATGACCCAGCCCACCTGACAGAGCGCTGATACTGGATCAGGTATCACTACCTATCAGCAGGTTGGGGCTGCAGTGGGGTTCAGCTTAGGCAGATAAAACAGTTGGTGAATGTTTGGGTACAGATGGGGGGTCCTGTTAATGAAAAGGTCTGTGACAGGACGTGGACTCTGGTCTCCTGTGTGTCACAGCACAGGTATTCACAGGTACGCCAGCATAGATATAAAACAGTAGATGTGACGTGTCATGACTTGCCGTTCCGGGATGGAACCATATCCATCTTACCTGGGTCCAGTTTTGAACTTGGTGTAATTGGAACCTATGGTAAAATAGGTTTATGTTGTCTTTATAATCCTTATATTTTTCTACCAATACACCAATACTGCTTTTTATTCACAGTAATGAGTGTAAGACAACTGTGCCTGTCTAGAATGAACCAAAAAAACAAAGATTCTGGTAGAAATGTGATTATTACAGCTCCAAGAGAACAAATCATGCTTTCAGTCATGAAGATAATCTCATAACTGTGCACTTATATTGCAGACAATGATTTTATTTTTTATATTTTGCCTGAACTTAACATGTAAGAACTGTCTTTGGTATTCTGAATGGCTAATATATTACATTAAGTAATATCGTTTATGTAGAAATCCTTAATAGATTCAGTATTATGGCCTATGTTGGCAGGCAATTACAATCAGAAACACAAGAGAGAAACACACCAACTGTAATTAATATATTTATTAATGTCATAAATTGTACATAAGGAAAAGATATTTCTCTCTCTCTCTCTCTCTCTCTGTCTCACACACACACACACACACACACACACAGGGTTTGTTGTGATGATCAGAGGTTGGAGAGCCTTGCTGACTGTAAATGAGGAGTTATTGTTGTTGATAAAGTTTAGTTTTGAAAGGTTTTCTTTGTGCTGTAACGTTAATGCCTTCAGCAGAACTCCTGATGGACTCGTCGCAGTTGTTTTTCATTCTCATCTCAAGGTAACGTCATGGACATTATTTACGATGATAATGAGGAGAAATTGCAGGAATTTTGTAAAACTGGAAGCTGGACCTGAACTGGAGTACAAATCCCCGACTGGATTACTTTACCTGATCAAAACATGTATTATTTTTTATTTGCTTTACTGAAAGGAGGTCTGAGGTCAGCTGACAACAAGTGATGTTAACATATGATGACTGACTGCTGGATTCAAGGCGGCTCTTTTTGGGTTCGCTAGATGTGAACATGTAACGTTAAGTGCGACTCCTCGGCCTTGAATAACAACATGTTGGCTGATTGTGTGGTTGGTTAGTGTTCATGTTGTCTAACGTTACTGTTGTGTTGATGTGCCTGGTGATTTATTAAATGGAAATTACGAGTGAAGACAAGCGCTTTTTGTTAACATGTTGTGTTTACTTTAATGTTACACTTGATTGGCAGGGACTCTAGCTGCTAGCGGTCAAATGTTAGGGTAATATTAATAACTTTGTTATAACGTTAATGTAGCGTAGCTAACATTAGAACTATGTTTGCTGGTTATAACGTGTCTGTTTAACTAACTGATCAATGCTGTTGAGAGCTAGCAATCAGCAACTTAGAACTCAGCTGCTCCGTTACTTGGTGGCTAATGGTAAAGTTACCTAGTTTACTAACTTTTTGTAGTTTTAGTTGACCCATTTATAAAAAATAAACCTCTCATCTGCTCTATACTGACGTGTGGAGTGATGCCAGCCTCCCTGGTCTCTTTGCTCCTTTTAGTAAAGCAATTAAATGCAGCACAGCTGACAAACACAGTTGCTGCTATGATGGCATATCACTGCCAAAATCCGCGCGTGCAAATGAGATCCTCAAACAGCCACGCACACATATTATTTTTGCGAGCGCTTTCACAGCACTCGCGCGCAGAATACTTCTTCTTGCGCAAGCAATATTGTAGCCTGCGAGGAGAAAACAATGCTTTGACACCCAGGTAAGATGGCGGACGGTTATGCCATGAGTTATGACGTAATGTCACATCTACTGTTTTATATCTATGTACGCCAGCAAGATTCAAGCCAGTCGGGTCGAATGTCACAGGACACCTACAGGTCCAGAATCAGAACCCTGAACATGTCCTTTAAACACTTTATCAACAACATGTTATGTTACACGGATCCACAAAAGGCAGAAACTCCAAACCCACCAAACCAGTCTGCTACAGTGACCCTGATCCTGGTCCTGATCCTGGTCCATCATCTCTGAGCTGTCAGTTGAGTCTCTGCTGACAGGAGGAGCTGATGTGCGTCACGAATGTGAAATCCTTCTTTTTAAGGCAGAACAACCCGTCTGACCTTTGACCTCTCCGTCCAGGGTCATGTTTCAGTCCATCAGTCCTGCAGCCTGTCTGTCTGCCTGTCTGTCAGTAGCTCCTTCATTATTCATCAGGATCTGCTCACGTCTTCAGGTTTCTTTCCAAATCACTGATGAGTTTACTGAACGTGTTTTAAATCAGTATTTTCTGCTCTGTGTCGTCTGCTGATCGACACGAACCAGAGAGACAAACAGACCAGCAGTCAGCAGACATCTGCAGAAACACTGAGTCCTCAGACTAAAGGATTAAATATGTTATTTGACTGAACAGGAAGTCCAATAAGACATGTGTCAGTGAGCTTTAAAGAAGTGCTTAGACAAATTTAGGCTTTTATAATATTTAAAGAAACAAATCCCAGATGATGTCCGACGTCTAAATCAGCCCTGAAATATTCATCAGACTCTTGAAAATCAGGTTTCTAAATGTTAATCTGAGAAAAACGTCAATGTTCATATTTATTTAATTAAAGACATCAAGTCACAACCAGAAGTGACGAGTTTAATTAAATAAAGATGAACACACACACACACATACACACTTATTCAGTGTGTGTTGGAGCCTTTTAGCACTTCTTGTTGTCAGTTTGAGTTAAAAGTTAAAAAGCTTTGGGATGAACATTTTCATTTTGTCATTTTTAAAATTTTAAAATAAAATGTGTGTGTGTGTGTGTGTGTGTGTGTGAGGGCAGAGAGGCGCCTAAAAGCTAGAATAAATATTAAAAGCAGATCAATATTTTATTCAAGATAAATTATTATGGAGTGTTTCTGAAAGCCTGCAGAATGTGTGTGTGTGTGTGTGCAGTCTGTGTGCAGTGTGTGCGTGTGTGTGTTGTGCGTGTCTGTGTGGTGTGTGCAGTGTGTGTGTGTGTGCGGTGTGTGTGTGTTAATAATATATCACAGTGTGATGTTAAAGTGACTGCAGCTTCGTTCTGATGCGACGTGTTTTTCAAACATGACGGCGGCTCAGATGACACCCGTTAATATTTCGGTGTTTGTCTGACTGGATTTGGTTCTGCTGTCACTAATGAACACTGTCAGAGCAGATAATCAGTGTCCTCCAATGTGTAGACCAGATACTTTCTGGACCACATTGGAAGCTTCCTGGAGTGCAGGTAAAATCTTAATAAGACTCTTTCCAGAACTAAAACTTTAACTAAAAGTATCTTGTGTACACTATAAACCTTCTGGAGTAGAAACTTCTACAGCACTTGAAACTATCACAGGACTCAAGCTAATCTCTAGTCCTGCTAGAGATTAGCTTGAGTGCTAATTTTCTGGAGCACTGCAGAAACTGCACTGAGCCATCTGGAAATGATCTGAACACATTAAAACGTTTCTGGCCACAGTGGAACCTCCTATAAAGCAGTAGAAAGGATGTGGAGAACATCTTGTTCTTCCTCCAGCGCAGCAGAAACAGTCCCAGTCCTGAGCGCTGTGACGCCCCTCCCCTTGTCTTGGAGGCTGTCCCGGCCAACCTCAGCAGACTGACGCAGGAGGGTCGTCAGCTGATTAGGCTCACCTGGGCCCTCGAGCTATAAAGGCTGGCCCAGGTGTTCTGACTTCCCTTTCTGTTGGTTTCCACCTTCAGTACCTCCACAGCACCTGAACCACACATCCACTGCTTTCACTGCTTCATGGTTCATCTACACACTCTGCTGTTTGATTTGTGTTAACCTCAGTTTATTAAATCACTCCTCCTAACAGTAAATCTCCTCTTTGTCTCATTCCCTGAGCCAGTTTGTGTCAACATACAAGACTTTGTGTAGAAAAGCAGAAATGATCTGAAGTGAACTAAAACCTGGTTCACATCAGAAACTGTCCTGATCACACTAGTAAGTATCACAAGCTCACTGGAGAGTACTGGTACAATAGAGCAGAGTAGAGATCTCCATTGCACTAGAAATTAGCTAATGCTAAAGAAACTATCTTGGAAACCATGTGTGGAGCTCACCACAAACTCTAATGCTCTAAATTCAAACAGGAGCACACTGGAAGACTGGAACACATTAGAAACCATCCTGAGCGCACCAGAAGAGATCTGCGCTGTGTCCCAAATCGCGTACTTGCGTTAGTGCACGTACATGCAGTATACTGTGTACACTATGTACTGACTTGTGTAGTGAGTTAATTTTGACAGGGTAGTGTCGTCCCAAATCGAATACTGCTGTTGTGTGCTTACCGGAAATGATGATCGCAACCTTTGACCACATCTTCTAATTCTTTTTAATTTGGATTGCAGCCGGGTGGAGCATTATCACCAACATTTACCGCGATTGCCGCACGCCGAAATATCTGCCAGCACGTTCAAAAATTAATGAAAAATGAACGCCCTTTTCTTTTAGCCGTAACAATCGCAACCGTGGCCACCATTTTCATACGTTGGTGGTCCTCCCCTTCCGCTACGTGGCCAAGATGGCGACTGTTGAGGGTTGTCTTCTTCTTCTTCAGCTGTTTTCTTCTTCTTCTTCAGCTGTCTTCTTCTTCTTCAGCTGTCGTCTTCACTCCAGTTTTTCTCTTTTGATGAAGTTGCTCTGTGTTGAAGTAAAAAGACTGTGTTTAGTTGATAGGAAGTACAATGAGAGTAGTTCTGAGCTGTCAGACACTGATGATGTTTTCTGTTTCCGTCTCTTTCAGACTCTAGAAACCTTTTTAATATGAACATTTGATTTCCAGACGTACTTGAGTGCACCAGGTGTGTGGATGAGTGTTAACAGGATCAGAGAGCAGCTTGAACGTGGCTGTGCGATTGGCTGCTGTTACAACAGGTTAAAGTGATCACACACTCACACAGCTGGTGTGAGACAGGTTTCCACCTGGATGGACTAACATCCGCTCATTAGCTCCGACAGGCTGTGAAACTCTGCGCTCTGCGTGTGAAACTGATGACATTTCACAGCTTGCCTGGTTTGCATGTACAGCGTGTTTGATCTGATGCACCTGAACGCACCACAGAGGTTACACCTTCTCATTAAACATGACAGAGATCATAGAGAGCTGCTTAATACACGCTGCTGAGTGGTTACTGTACACACACACACATTCTCTATGTGAAAGAAGTCAGAATCAGCTGAGTTCATGATAATAAATATAATCATACATTTTTCTGCACACTGTCGATCACCTGAACTCACCTTCATCAGGTCAGACAGACAGACAGCACTGGTTCCACCTGTCTGTCTGTCCTATGATCAGAATTCGCTTCAATAATAAAAGTCGTTTGATTCAGTGATTTTATAGCGTTCATAACACGCTAAACTTTAAAGTTTAATGATAAGTAATAGTTGAACAGTAAAACAGCAGTTTCTGTGTAACAACTGGAAGGATTTCTGGGTTCAGCAGAAGCAGTTTGTGTTGGCAGCAAAGCGTCAGCTGTCATTCGCTGAGGATTTCTGTGTAACTTTGTTTTATATATCGCCCTCTGTTATTATATTCACTTTATCCTGTTCAATAAACAGGATCCAACATGTCAGTCAGACTCACCTGTGCTGTGTCTCAAATCGTGTACTTCTGTACTTACACTTAGCATTTTGAGTGCATAAGTGCCTTCACACTGACAGTTATGGCAAAATGCAGTGTGCTATGAGTACCCGGATGATGTTCACAAAACGGTCAGAAAGTTGAGTGTGGAACGCTGCTCACTTCTCACCCTCAATGGTCGCCATCTTGGCCACGTAGCGGAAGGGGAGGGACCACCAACGTATATAATTGAATTGAAGTCAAGTGAGCAAACGTGCTGGCAGATATTTCAGTGTGCGGCAAT
This sequence comes from Macquaria australasica, assembly GCA_005408345.1. NCBI lineage: Eukaryota > Metazoa > Chordata > Actinopteri > Centrarchiformes > Percichthyidae > Macquaria > Macquaria australasica. The sequence goes on from SEMN01001144.1 coordinate 49,837, forward strand.
CACGGTAAATGTTGGTGATAATGCTCCGCCTGCTGCAATCCAAATTAAAAAGAAGAAGAAGACGCGGTCAAAGGTTGCGATCGTCATTTCCGGTAAACGCAAAACAGCGGTATTTGATTTGAGACGACACTACTCTGTCAAAATTAACTCACTACACAAGTCATTACATAGTGTACACAGTGTACTGCATGTACGTGTACTAACGAAAGTACGCGATTTGAGACACAGCACTGGACTAGCTGGAAGGTTCCTGTTTTGATGGAGCTAGGCTAACAGTTCCCCCTGCTTCCAGTCTTTGTGCTAAGCTAGGCTAATGATGTTCTGGACCTGTCTCTGTACCATGTTTCCTTCCTTCCTTCCTCCAGTTCCTTTCCTTTGTTAAACCTCCTTCAGTATTTCTTTCTTCTTCTGCACTTTTTCTCTCCGTGAGGAGGAGGAGGAGGATGAAGAAGGTTCATGAAGAGGAGGAGGGTCATAAATCACAGACCAGAAACTGACAAACACACACACACACTGTTAACACTGTGTGTGTGTGTGCAGGTGCTTGGCTGACCTTGGCTGCTGGCCTTCATCAATCACAACGACAATGCACACACACACACACACACACACACACACTCCTGGTCCTTAAAATATTTGGAATCTGGACTTGCAGCCTGGAAAGTTCTTGAAAACCCCTGTCCTGTGTCAAAGGTAACTATACAGACTAAGATGATGATGCGTTCACTGTCTGCTGGTTTCTCTTGTTTTATATCTGCAGCAGCCGAGAGGAAACCTGGTTCCAAACGGTACAAAATCAGAAAACCAGTTCAAAGAGCTGACCTCTCCTGGAGCCTCGGAGGGGAGGGGAACTCCCACGGGGCCTCCGTGTGGGCCCCCACCTGCCAGGTGGGATGAAAGGGTCTGGTGTGTTTCCATCCTGAATATATTAAGTCTCTGGGTGGAGTCCTGCAGAGGACATCACCTCAGGACCCCATAGTTCTGCACACATGTGGGCCATGATGGAGGATCCTGGAGGGGGGATCAGGAGGAACAGCCTGACTGGTCTGATCCGGTTCTGTTGATAATAATAATAATAATAATAATAATAAAGGTGTGGGTGGTTAAACTGGTTCAGTCCAGTTCGTCTCTCTGGATTCAGACCTGAACATGTAAATAAGGTGTGAAGCTTTTTATTATTACTGTGTGTGTGTGTGTGTGTGTGTGTGTGTGTGTGTGTGTGGAGGTGTTTAATGCAGGCGTTGGGGGTCGTCCATCTCATCAATCTGTCACTCTGGAGACGTGTCAGTCCAAACAGAGCTCAGCCAATCAGAGATCAGGGTGAGGAAGAAGGAGGGAGAGGAGGGGGTGGGGGAGGTGAAGTCTCACCAATTTACCTGTCGGAGGTGTGGGAGGGAAACACACACATACACACACACACACTCATAACACACACACACGCACACACACAATCAGCGGAAACAGGTATAAAGGTGGAGGTGTGTTCAGGTGTGAATGAAGAAATAGATTCTACACCTTTTTATAAATAACTTTATTAATCATATCTATTGATGAACAACACACACAATAATCCACACACAACAACACATTCAATAACGGTTTGATTTTACAGCACAGAGACACTGACAGTAATTATTATTATGATACAATTGTATTCTTGTTCTTCTATGAAAGGATAAATACATACTTAAATTGTAGCATTTATTTATTGTGAATTAAAAGTAAAATTTATTTAAAAGTCAAACACTGAACATTTGTCTCATCAGGTCAAAAAGATTTAACAGATTCACACTGAACGTACACCTTTTTAAAAGTTTATTTGTCAGTTCAAACAGCTGAATGAAGTTTGTGTCATTTAATTTCTCATCATCATCATTTGTATGTAATTTAATTTCCTGCAGAAATACTGATGAAATTAATAAAACAGACTGTTTATTTAAATACCTCAAATAAAAGAAACTCATGAATTCAACTCATTAATTACCAAAGAGCTCTGATTGGTTCATGTCATATATTTTAAATAAAGTATACGTGTATATATAGACGGATAGACGGACGTATGTTCCTGGTCTTGGATAAATGTCAGTGTTCAGACTGAGAATATAAAATATTCAGAATATTAAACCCTGAAACTTTTTTTAGTCAGCAGGCAATAAAAAGTTCAAACAGAGCAGAGAATCAAAAATATACTTTCAAAAAGAAACCAAATGAAAGAAAAGCAGAGAAGTAAAACAGGAAATAACACAGAGACGAGTTTTATTAGAGAGAGAGAGGAGGGCGAGAGACACTGAGAAGCAACAGAGAGAGAGAGAGAGAGAGAGACACTGAGAAGCAACAGAGAGAGAGAGACAGAAGCAACAGAGAAAGAGAGAGAGAGAGACACTGAGAAGCAACAGAGAGAGAGAGAGAGAGAGAGACAGAAGCAACAGAGAGAGAGAGACACTGAGAAGCAACAGAGAGAGAGAGAGAGCAGCAGTGATAATAAAATGATAGTAATAGTTTCTTTATAGAACACTTTGATGTATTGTTTTTGAAACATAGCAGTACTACTTAATGTAGTACTGCCCTTTGCAGTAGTCATATTAACAATACTAATATTGTATCAGTAGTTGCCACCGTATCATGTGGGGGGTGTTGCTGTCACCCTGGGAGCTGTGTCGTCAGGGGTCTCTGATGAAAACCTGGTCCAGAAGAGTGGACAAAGAAAATGTGAATTGAAGACCCTTAAAATAAGACCATCGAGGGACAAAGCAGCCTCAGCTGGATTAGAAACTGGTGGCCCTTGCAGGTAAACCCCTGGAGCCTGGGGAGTTGGTAGGACCTTGCAGGTAAACCCCTGGTTTGAGAACCTGACTGTCTGGTGGGAAAGGAGCCGGACTATACAAAGGAAGTAGAGGTCAGTCAACTAGAGCATGTATGGGAAAAGTTCTGAGGTCCTGACTGAGTGCTGCTGTGAGGACCAGAGGAGAGGAAGATACTGACTACAGAGGACTTCAGGACTCAAAGTTCACCAAGGTAAAGACTGAAAACCCTGGATGGAAGTGTGTGGGAGGAACAGCCTGCCTGGTCTGAACCCAGCCAGAAGAACTGAGACCAGCTGGCCTAAAACAGATTCTGTCTGACGACTCAGAAAGAGGAGGGCAAGTTCTTGTCCAGGCTGTTCTTAGCAGAGGAGAACTGGGAACATTGTCAAACAGTGGAAGGATCAGTTTGAGGAACTCCCATAGACACAGCTCCTGAGGGGGAGGCAGAGTCGGGAAGTCTTACCCATCTGGGTTGGCCTGTGAGACTCCTACCAATTGTTGAACCTCAGATTCAGGAGGACTGATGCAGATTCAGTCCTGGGGAGCTGGCATCATGAGATCATTTCCTCTCCTGTTCATTTCGACATGTCGTTGTTATCTAACAGCTGTTGCTTTGCTCAGAGGCTCCTTGGCAGAGACTCACAGGGATCCAACTCTGACCAACCAGATCAGCTCACAGCCTCCAGCTCAGCCAATAACATACTGTAATCCTGCACCTGAGGATTAGAGAGGACACACTTTATCCCTTTCAACACGATTTATCCTGTGTGTGTGTGTGTGTGTGTGTGTGTGTGTGTGTGTGTGTGAAGATATAGGCCTCTGTTGTGGATTAGCAGCTATGTTTCTTTCCAACCGGAGGACTTCAGATCACTGTGTTCATGTTTGGCTTCATGCCTACACACACACACACACACAGACCAGGTCCTCCAAAAGGTCTCATGTGACACCGATCTGGATTTCTCTACACTGGCTTCCGAATCCAGTTCCAGGTTCTTGTGATCCAGGGTCAGAGAGCTCCACATTAGAGATCTGCTGCTGTCCTGTATCAGCAGCAGGTCTCTGAGGTCCTCGGATCAGGGTCTGCTGGTTGTTCTTGATCCAGGATTAAAACTAAAGGAGACTTTGAGGTTGTGGTTCTAAATTCTGGAACTGTCTCCCTTTGGACTTAAGATCTGTGGACACCTTTAAAAAGCAGCTCGAGACCTGTTCAGACTGCTCTTTGTTTTAATGGATTTCTATTTTAAGTCAGTATTTATGTCCGCTGCACTTTGTGACGTTCTGCTCTGAAAGATGATAAAGTTACTAACAGAACTTAGGAACAGGACTTAGGACGACAGGAACATTACAGCTTGGTTACAGATAACACTGACAGCCTGCAGGAATTCAGACTGAATATCTGTAAATGTTGTATTCACCATCAGAATCACACACACACACACACACATCAGTGTAGACGGCTTTAAGCTGCATTCAGGTGTAAGGACACACAATATAACTGAAGAACACTGTGATCTTCTAAAACTACGTGATAAATTGTAGAGTTTGGTTGGTGGCTCTGCTGGTTCTGTGTGTTTCAGATGATCCAGCTGCTTCACTGTGTGAAGACAGAGTCAGACCTTCAGTGATCATCAGTAATGATGATCAATAACTCGTGTGCCGTGAACAGGAAGCTGCTGAGGAGCCTCTGAGCAACCAGACGTCATTTAGACCACGTCCTCCCGAGTCCAGAGAACCATCAGTCTGTTCCTGAGTCTCCATCATCATCACATCATCTTCATCCAGTCACAGTGATTTACACTGTGTGTGTGTGTGTGTGTGTGTGTGTGTTCAGTCTATTACAGCTTCATATTGCAGCTGCTGCCTCACTGCATTAAAACGTCTGTTAGAGGTGAATTTATGTCAGTGAGCTCCCATTAGCTCAGATATATGACCGCACACACACACACACACACACACTGTAACACACACACACATACACACACACACACACACACACACACACACACACACACACACACACACACACTGTAGCACACACACACACACTGTAACACACACACACACACTGTAACACACACACACAGTTCTGCTGGTTTCTGTATAAAAAACAGACTCAGTTTGTAGAAATCTCAGAGTAAATGTAAAAAATGTAGTTAAACTTGTAAAGTTTTAAATTAACTGGACTTTAATCCTTTCATTCAGATTCAGATCAGGTTAACATTAAGATTTAATATTTAAAGTGGTGCATCTTCAACCCCATGAGGTGACTGATGGTCAGGACTGATCAAGTGAGTTCAGCTCACAGTTACTTCAACACGCTGTCAGAACATCTGGAAACAAAGTCGATGCTGTTTGAAACTAAGAGGAAGTTGTTTTACACAAACAGACTGAACGTTGAATTCTGAATGAAATCATCATGAAATCATCATGAAATCATCTTTCTCCAAACCTTCCCCACAGTGTTGTTGCTCATCAGCAGCAGAGTCACCAGCAGATGAAGTCTGACCTGAGATCTTACTCAGCTTTCTCACTTTCAAACTCGTCCCACAGGCTTCTTCAGTCAGTGGAACCAGAGACAGGTTACCATCTCATGTGATCACACCTAAACAAGATCCATTTGGTGAAGAAGGCCATGACAATGGCAAAAGCTCTGGGAATAGTTCAGTGAGTGAAGCACAGACAGTTCAGTATCAGCATCTCATCCTGAACGCAGCCTCTTCACATCAGAGCCGCTAAACGACTCATTGACCTCCGCCGCTCGGCCGCTGCCTCCTGATTGGCTGCTGCTGACCTTGCTGTGCTGTCATGATGAGGGGAGGGGTTCAGTGATTGGCTGAGAAGCAGGAAGCAGCGACCGAATGCATTAGTGTCATTAGAGCAGCACTCAGAGAGAGACGGCGTTAATACAACACTTCAATATCACACCGAGAACATCACACAGTCACAGAGGACAGACACCGTCTCTGACCTGCCGCTGATGTTCCTGAAGACACAGACTCAGGGTTAAATTAACACAAACACACAGAGGACAAGAAGACAAGAGAAGGAGAGAAGGAGACAAGAAGAGAAGAGAAGGAAACAAACAGGAAACAGAAAGAAGGACCGAGTCGAAGAAGAAAAGAATCTCAATAAGGAGGAAGACAAGAAAAACACAAAGCAAAGAGGAAGAAGAAATAAAGACAAAGAAGATGACAATATTAACAAAAATATAGAAGACAAAGGAAAAATAGAAGATGAAGAAAGCAAAGAGAAAAGACAAAGGAGAAAACATAAAAGACAAAAAAGAAGGTGAAGAAGAAGACGAAGTAAAGAACATGAGGAAGAAAAGAAGGGACAGAGATGAAGAAGATGAAGACACAAGATGAAGATAAAGACGGCGGCTGTGTGAGATGAACTTTGACACCTGCCTGCAGACCTGCTGCCTGTACAGGTGCAGCAGGTGGCCTCTGATTGGACGGGCCCAGTTAGGACACAAGGTGACCATCCAATAAGAGCTCAGAGACTAAGTGCTGCTGTTCTGCTGTGATGGTTGACCTCTGTGACCCCGCCTGTCTGTTGGCTGTTCTGCTTCAATAATTACCATGGTAACAACACATCATCATCATCATCATCATCGCCACCCGGCAACAGGAAACAGTCGCAGAGATGTGCTAATTTAACCAGCTGGAGGGTGAGAGGGTGTGTGTGTGTTTTAACCAATTATCACCCAGCAGTGACAAGAACACACACACACACACACACACACACACACACAGAGACTCCTGTTAATAATGTAAACTGACATCAGGAGTAAAAACTCTGAAACATTAAACACATTAAAGTTTAATATGTGTCATCGCCGCCTGTCTCTCTCTCTCTGTCCGTCTCTCTCTCTCTCTGTCCGTCTCTCTCTCTCTCTGTCTGTCTCTCAGTTCAGTTCAATTCAGTTTGCTTTATTGACATTGTGTGTTGCCAAAGCATCAAGTAATAATGATATTAAAACAATAATAATAATAATAATAATAACAATAGTAACAACAACAAGGAAAATAATAAAAATAAAATAAAATACAATAGAAATAATAATAAAAAGGTACAATTTATTTAAAAAAAATCAGGAAAATAGCAAAAAACTTAAATACACATATGAGAGACTGTCAACAAGTCACACACTAAACCTCAACACACAACAAGTGTGTGTTGAGGTTTAGTGTGTGGGCTGATGTTGGTGTAGGTGTGTGTGTGTGTGTGTGTGTGTTAATGATGTTGATGTTGGTGGGTGTGTGTCTCTCTGTCTCTCTCTCTCACAGCATCATGAGGTGAAGAGGAGAATAAAACTTTAGAGACTTCAGTTTAAACACACTTTTAAATGATCAACCAGAAACCGGGTTCTGTAGTCTGGGTAGGGGTTAGAGAAACCTGGACAGACGTGGATGTGGTCTTTACGGGTTGGGCGGCTGGACCAGGAGGAATATTTGCAGACGGACGAACACGATGACTCATGAGGGAATCCAGAACACATAAAGTGAAGTGAATGTAAGTTACTGAGTTGATGAGTGACGGCCACGTGTTCACATATTTCATGAAACCGAAGTTGTTCATTTCTTTTAAAATGAGTTCTTCACATGTTGAACTGAGTTTTCAGGCTGAGCTGCTGACTGGAGGAAGTTATGAAGCTGTTAATAGTAATGAATGAATTGTAAACACTGTTTCCCCATAATCAGATTGATTAGTGATCAGTTCCTGATGAGGAAACAGAGACCTGATATTTAAAGACAAACTGTGTAAATATTCACACAGTGACGTGATGTTCAGGACGAAGCTAAAACATCACGAGCTAATCCTGATTTATTTGATTGATTTGATTTGTGTTCAATATTA
>SEMN01001144.1:60000-96419 GCA_005408345.1 Macquaria australasica
ACAAACGGAGCACAGATTTGTCCGGCGGGTTTTCTGAGTTGGCATGTTCTCCCTGTACCTGCGTAGGTTCCTCCTGCAGTCCACAGGCATGCAAGTTGACTGGTGACTGTCTGTAGGAATGACTGTGAGCGTGAATGGTTGTCTGTCTGTCTCTATGTGTTGCCTGTCTGTCTCTATGTGTTGTCTGTCTGTCTCTATGCGTCAGCCCCTCGCCGCTGACCGAGACCCTCAAGGATAAGTGGGTACAAGGATGAATATTGACCTCAGTGGCAGAAAGAACCAGGTCTATATTTGGAACAGGCTTGATAAACTCAGTATAATCTGCACTTCCACAGCACCAACTCCATCAGTACAACAGGGTTTCCCCGAATGATGTTAAGCTAAAATAGTTGGAAATGAATATTCTTTGTAATCACTGAAGCTGAGTTGAGTTTTGTTGATGGTTATTTAACGTGAATCAAGAGCACGACAAAAAAGGAACGACTAATGTAATGTAGAGACTACCTCCTGATGTGATGTAGAGACTACCTCCTGATGTAGAGACTACCTCCTGATGTAGAGACTACCTCCTGATGTAGAGACTACCTCCTGATGTGATGTAGAGACTACCTCCTGATGTAGAGACTACCTCCTGATGTAATGTAGAGACTACCTCCTGATGTAGAGACTACCTCCTGATGTGATGTAGAGACTACCTCCTGATGTAGAGACTACCTCCTGATGTAGAGACTACCTCCTGATGTAGAGACTACCTCCTGATGTGATGTAGAGACTACCTCCTGATGTAGAGACTACCTCCTGATGTAATGTAGAGACTACCTCCTGATGTAGAGACTACCTCCTGATGTGATGTAGAGACTACCTCCTGATGTAGAGACTACCTCCTGATGTAATGTAGAGACTACCTCCTGATGTAGAGACTACCTCCTGATGTGATGTAGAGACTACCTCCTGATGTAGAGACTACCTCCGGATGTAGAGACTACCTCCTGATGTAGTAGAGACTACCTCCTGATGTAGAGACTACCTCCAGATGTAGAGACTACCTCTGGATGAGGAGTTAGGATGAAATCTACTGCCACTATAGGCAGGCAGAAAACTGGACTGGCCACAGACAAAAGGTACTAAACTAATGGGGCAGAACTGACTGGAGTGGAGGTAGCTTGGTCTTGGCGTCTTCAAGAGCCAGGATCTTCAACAACAAGGTACATATTGTGAGTTTGACAGGTGAGGCAAATGATGAGGTTGATCTCTCAAAGCTAGATTAAAGTCCCTCATGATTGGTGGGGATCCCGCCCTGCACCTACGGCACTGAGATGGTGATACCCAAACTTTAGAGGAAGTTTAACCTCAGTGTGTTGTACTGCTGTAAAGGACAAAAACAGGACGTCTGTGTGCGTGCGTGTGTGTGGATGATGTTAAGCTGTCAGCAGTGAACTGACTGGCCAGATGTTGGCTAATGCTGCTATCAGCCCAGAGGGGCCAACTCAGTACTCTGCAGGTTTCTCAGAACCTGTTTTATTACCACGTTTTATAATTAACCCCCCCCCCCCATACCAGAGGATTCCATTTCTTTTTCAGTTTAGTTTTAAAAAATGAAATAATGTTGATTTTCTTTAAAATATCATACATAACGAGGTATTCACAAAATGTTTGATATCCGCAAATTTTTGTGATCAACATCTGTCTGTTTTTTGATTTCTTGATGTTCAATGCATGCGGTAAAATTTAACTCCTACTAAGCAGAATTATGACGTTGCACTGTCAGAATAAAATAGGCGTTTAAATGTTGAAGATGTGATTGAATGAGTTACCGTGTTGTGTAGGGATATTCTTCTGTCTTATCTGTGCTCTGTGGATATCAAAAAGAAACAGAATGTTTCCTTTGGGAAAAAAACTCCACAATCAGCGTTTTGTTTTCCCTCAGCTTCTCCCTGAAATTTGCCAGTATTTCATTATTTTTCTTCGTCGTTCTTGTGGCTTCGTCCTTTCATGTGTTGTAGTCATTGTCAGATTTGACGTTTAGTTGTGCATTTTTGTGTTTAAAGAGAAATGAAGAGTAGGGAAATTTCTTTAAACTGTTCTCTCCTGAGCAGACTGCCTGAAAGCTGTCTGTGTGGTCTGACTACAGGAGCCCGGAGGGTTCAGTTCTGTCTGACTGCTGTGTGTTGTATCAGCGACTGGAGGTCACTTCAGCTTTTTGTTTTAAATCCATTGAAAACATAATAATAATAATCCGGTGTGCAGATTGCCACTTTCTCCTCATTAGCTCGCCTCCTGTTAAGTAGGTTAAACAGGAGAACTCGTCCACTTTTCACTTCAGACGTTCTTTAATAGAGACCAAAGCAATCTGCAGAGGAACAAAGCAGTTATTAGGGTCTTTTGTCTCGGCCAGAAAGCTTCCAGCTGCTAATTAACAAGCACAGTCTTATCACACACCTCCACCACTCACACTGCTGCTGCAACAATCAGCTGCAGAAACACAACCAGCCTGCAAAACAGGAGGCTGCACTCAACCCAGGGTGGACAAAATAACAGGAACAGGGATCAGGAGCTCTGAGGCCAATTCAGGTCAACGGTTCAGGAAGCAGAAGATCAGATATGTGAAGATACAGATCTTTGAACTATTGTCAATATAATTCTGATCTGTCATTGGTTTCTGTTTTTAAAGATTTCTACAGAAAGTCCTGAGGCCATGAAAACTCAGTGACCTTATAATTTATCTGCAACACTTATTTCACCATAAAACATGTGAACCATCCGTGACTCATTGACTGAAACATTAGATTGAAGTTTTAAACATCAAGATCTTTATATTCTATTATTATTCTATATTGTATATATTCATTTAAATATTCTAAAAGCAGGAACCAGTTACATAGCTATTCCCAGAGCTTTCACTCATATCCCACAGCCTTCTTTTTCTTCTTTATTTGTTATGTGTTACCAAGTCTCTCTGCAACAAAGTTCACATTTCTGGAAGTTGTAGTTTTTCATGCAAATGAAGTGAAACCAACAGAAGGACTGTAATCAATTTAAAAACTGATGGATGATCTGAATATGAGGAAGTTGTATTTATTAGTCCAGCTGGACCAAAGGTAGAGCTTTTACCTGTTCTAAGGAGAACTTTGGACATTTAGTCTTCCAGTCTTCAGTCACAGAACGAGTTCTGGCAGCATGATGAAGTTGTGTTTTCACAGTGTGGGAGGAATCAGAAAGTGGTCGCCTCAAAAAGGTGAAATGAAATCCCAGTGTTTCTCTCTGCAGCAACACAAACTGTTCCACTCTTTAATTAAAACTGCTGATTTCACCTGAATATGAGAGAAACAACTTCCTGTTGTTCCAGATGTAGATAAACTCTTGTCGGTCTGGTTCACCTGTCCAGCACTGATCACCTATAAAATCATTAATAATCTATTAATAATCTGTCAGGTTCGTCTCTGAAACACTGATAACTCCAGTCTTGTTTCTGGTTCCTCTCACAAAGCGGTCTGATCAATCAAATTGATCAGATTTTGCTTTATAGTTTATGTTCCCTCCACAACTTAAATTTCCTCTGCTGGACTCACCTGTCGGTCAGTCGACATCACGCCCCCGTTGCCGTGGCGATGTGAGGTACGTGTCACTCAGGAGCTTGTGTTATTGTTGACAGGCTGTCACTATAGCGACAAAGAGTTTGGAGGCCGCTCCATCGATCGTTCCTCGTCAATATGTGTTTTCTTCTTCTGTGGTTTGTTGGTCGTGTTTAGTCAGCCGGCCGTGACACATCAATTACACCACAGAGTGTGTGTGTGTGTGTGTGTGTGTGTGTGTGTGTGTGTGTGCGTGCGTGCGTGTGCATGTCCGTTATCCTCTGTCATTACTTAAATTCATTTTATTTTTATTTTGCATTTATTATTATTATTTCATTCATTATTTGTTATTCATTTATATTTTTTAAATAAAAATGTGATTTTTTAATTCTGACAAAAATCACAAGAAAAATGATCCACAGTTAAAATAGTAATAACAGATATTTCAAATATAATTGCAAGAACTTGATTCCAAAGTCAGTTATAGTTCTGGTTACATGTGGACTCATAAACACTGTCTCTGTTTCTTCAGAACTGGATCCAGTTTAAAGTCCAGTTATCAGCTGGTTCTGCTCCTCGCAGCCATAATTAACTCTCTGTTTGGTCTCTATGTAGAAACACTCAAGTTATTGACATCTGTCACAACACACACACACACAGACACACTCATAACACACACACACACACACACACTCATAACACACACACACACACACACAAACACATACACACACACTCATACACTCATAACACACACACACATACACAGTGTTTTGCTGTGTGAGCAGTTTGTTGCTTCATAAATATGATTCCCTGTTTTCTCCTGATTGGCTTTTCTGCTGCAGCGGTGGCGAGGGAATTATTGATTGATTTACTCACCGCCTCGAAAATAATTGTACACAGAGAGAGAGAGAGAGACAGAGAGAGACAGAGAGAGAGACAGAGAGAGATTTTTATTTTTTATTTTTACAAAAACACTTTATTTACATTCTTTTAATTTACAATCAGTTCAATAAAGTGTAAAATTGTGCATATAGTAAAAATAATTTAGTTAATGAAAACATGTGCGAATTGCAGCTGATCTTCAATAATAAAACAGATGATGTCTTTGTAGCACCAGCGCTGTTTAAAAGTTTCTAAATCACCAATGTGTTTAAAAAACCTGTATTCGAGCCAGAGTCTGGCCCTGATGTTGCAGAGCCAGACTGACTTGGCATCCTGTCCCTCTCTGTTCTCCACCCTGTTCTTTCTGCTCACGTAGACGGCCATCTTTGCTTCTCCTGTGAGGAAGTTCAGGAGCTGCCACTTTTCTTTATCTGTTTTTTTGTAGCCCGCTCCCATGATAAAAACCCGCTTAGTAAAAACCACCCCAAAGAGACTAAAAACCAATGTTAAAAGAGTGAAGAGCTCCGTGAGTCTCTTGCACTCAGTAAAAACATGGTAAACGGTCTCGTGGCGTTCACAGAACGGACATCTGCTAGAAACAACAGGGTTAAGAACAGAGATAAAAGCATTGGAGGCAATGGCACCATGTAAAATCCTCCACTGGAGGTCGGCAGTCCGTTTTTTGAGGGGAGGTTTGTATAAAATCCTCCACTGTGGGCTGGGTTTGGTTTCCCCAGACAGTCTTTGAGTCCACACAGTGGGGGGGTCTGTTCACTGCAGAACTCCTCCTGCAGTGTGGCCTGCTCCTTGTACTCCGAGGAGTAAAGGGAGGAATAAAACTGGACGGCCCGCCTTCTGATCTGGCTTGGTTCCATGAGCTCCTGCCCTGCGTCTGAAAGCAAGGAGTGGATTATCTTCTTCTGTCCATTTTTCTTTTCCAGGCCGAAGAAGAAGCTAGAGGGAGCATCCATCTCTGCGATGTTCTGAAACTGGGACCTGACCAGTGCACCTTGTACTTTGCCTTCCAGCAGGTTGGCTAAAGCCAATTTTTTTACTTTAAGGACTTCAATATATCCTCGATCTCCTGTGGACTCATTTTCTCTAGTTCCACTATATCACTCTCCAGGTCCTCTATAGATCTGGTGACATCTCGTGTGATGTTGAGGGTGTGCTGTTGACAAAGAAGTTTAATCTCAGTCTTACCATGGTCCCACCACTGCCTAAGACTGCTAAAATCACCCTTCCTCCGCCTAAAAACACCCCAGAAATAAATAAGGACCTCTCTGAACTTTTTGTCAAGCGTTAAAACAGAATTAAAATGCCAATATGCACTTTTTGGCTTAATATCTCTAATAAAACCTTGACACAAAAGCAGGGAATGATCTGTAAAACCGGCAGGTATGATTTGGACATTTTAAAATATTAAAATGATGCTTAAACCAATAAAAACGGTCAAGTCTGGCTGAGGAGATCGTGCTCTCTCTGAGGTGGGACCATGTATACTGTCTGGTGTCTGCGTGCATCCTCCTCCACACGTCCACCAGGCCATGAGAGTGGACCAGCTGCCTCAGAGCATGCTGGGAGGCTGGATGCGGCTCTGCATGGTTGCGATCTAAAGATGCATTTTCAGTACAATTAAAATCCCCACCCAAGAATAAAAAATCCTCCGAAGCACAGCTATTTAAAACATCATTTACCTTCTGCAGAAACTGCTTCCTCTCTGCACCGTTTGTTGGAGCGTACACGTTGATAAAAGCAGCGGTAAAATGTTCAAAACGAGCTTTAGTTAAAAGTAACCTCCCCTCGATAAAATGCTCGACCTCCAGCGAGACTGGAGAGAAATTCCTGAAGAAGAGGAAGCCCACTCCTCCACTAAGTGTGGTGTTGTGACTTAAAATGGCTTCCCCTTCCCACTCTCTCCTCCAGTCTGCCTCATTTTCAGCATCACTGTGGGTTTCTTGTAGAAACAGGACATCAACATGTTTCATTCTGGCAGTTTCATAAATTAGTGCCCTTTTTTTTGCCTCTCTTGCTCCGTTAACATTTAAACTTCCCACTTTAAAAGTGTCCATATTAAGTGAGATGTTAAAAACCAAATTTAAAACCAATAAGTTAATTAAAACACACATTGGAGTTTTTTACATCATCACTGTTCATTTGTTTTTTCACTTTAAGCACAAGTTTCTTCAGTCTAAAACCTTCTTGGTCAGTGAGGCCAGACTCTTCTCTTTGGCTCATGTGGAGTCTGGCCGATGTGTAAAACACTGACAAGTCAGGAAAATATTCTTCAACTTTAACCCCATGCTGGTTCTTAGTTTGCTGTAGAAAAGTCTTTATTTCTTCTGCAGAGTACATTTTTTTCTGCTGGCTGCTGCTCAATTTAAAACCTGGTATGTCGCTGCTGTCCGACACACACTCCTCCTCACTCCCACTGTCATCTGTCTGCACCGACCTCCTCACTGTGTCCTCCCCTACTTTACTTGTTTTAGCCTCACTGGATGCACTCCTCGTTCTTCTTCTGCGTTTGTGAGCAGGCTTTGGTTCGGCTACTGCCTCCTCCATCTCAGCCTCCTCCACCTGCTCACTCCATAAAACACCTTCCTTCCCTGTCTTACCCGCCTGTGCTTTTCCCTGCTCACCTGTCTGACCCTCTTGTGTTTCACTGACCTCACACACCCCTCTCACCTGTTTCTTTCACCTGTTCTCCACCCACCTCACTTTCCACTGCCTCACCTACACCCTCCTCACCCTGCTGTACCTCACCCCCCCCACACACACTGTGTATATCACCCTCTGACACCTCGTGTACCGGCACGGACACAGCAGCTCTGCGGCAGCAAATTCAGACACCCGTCGCTCCTGCGCCACCCATCGCTCCCGAGCCTTCACGGTGTGTCCCTCCTCACCGCAACCGAAGCACTTCATCACCGATGAGGTTGCAAATATCACGTAGTCATAATCATCTACTTTGACATGGAAGCAAAGGTTGAGCTCCTCGTCCCAGTGGTTCAGTATCATATAAAGCTGTCTCCGGTGAGACACTATGTGTTTCAGCAGCTGAGACCTGCAGCCAGACAGGATCTTTCTGATCGGGGAAACCACCTTCCCGTGTCTGGAGAGCTCTCGGAAAAGAGAGAGACAGAGAGAGAGAGACAGAGAGAGAGACAGAGACAGAGAGACAGATGAACATTAGCATTTAAAGAGGGAAAGTTTCAACGTTTAATAACCAAACTGATCAATGAACAATTAGAGCTGATGGCTGACACACTGCTGCTGCTGATGTGAATACACACTGATGATGGATGGAGTGTGTGTGTGTGTTGAAGTCATACTTGTAGTAATTGCCTTAATTCATACACCTCGAACACCGACAGCTCTCAGTGAAGTTCAGTTTGTTGTCTTTAAACAGAGTCACAGCCTCCTCCTCCCCTTCCTCCTCCTCCTCATGTCCACTCTGCACATTTCATGACTTGTGTGATTAAATCAACTAATTTTTTTACGTGACATTTATTTATCTGACCCCTTTTTCCAAAGCGTCTTACAATCAGTGCATTCAGCCATGTGGATGTACAACCCAAACACTGCAAGACATCAGCTTCATCAGGTCTGCTCACCTGCTTCAGGTGCTGCATTCAGAGACAAGAAGAGAAGAGAACAGGGTGAAGAGGAGGAGGAGGAGGAGGAGGAGGAGCAGTGTAGTGTTGAAGAACTTGGGCAGGTTGAAGACCAGCTGAGCTGCTGGATTTTGGATCAGCTGCAGAGTTCGGATGGCACATGCAGGCAGACAAGCCAGGAGTCAGATGCAGCAGTGTAGGCGCGAGATGGCCAGAACCTGGACCAGAACCTGCGCCGCCACCTGGGTGAGGAACGGACGTGTCCTCCTGATGTTGTAGAGGATGGATCTGCAGGAGCAGGTTGTTGCAGAGATGTTGGCAGCGAAGGACAGCTGGTCATCCAGGGTCACACCGAGGTTCCTTCTAGTCCGAGCCGGGGACACCACAGAGTCCTCATGGAGAGGAGAATTTACCATAAACACACAAACTCTGATTTCACTGAATCGGTCAGTAACATTTTTATATAAAACACAAACACACACACACACACACTCTCACACACACACACACACACACTCTGTCTTTATCTTCCATTCGTCTGAATGATGGAGAAACTGCCATCTCAGCAGAAAATTACTGCTCTTTAACACCTCTGCTGATTTAAACCCCCCCCTCCCCCCTTTATCTCTCAGTCTATCTGCCCCCCCACCTTTATCTCTCTCTCTAAAATGACTCTTAAAGACTTCCCACTCGACTAAATCTCTCTCTCTTCTCTGCTGGCGCGTCATTGGTCGGCTGCTGACATTTTGTTAGACGTCGTTAAGGCTGGCGGCGCCATAAAGCACCCGAGGGTGACACCTCCCACCCTGCCGGAGAGAGAGGGAGAGGGGGAGAGTTATAGTTCTTATTTAAGGTCTCGATTAACCTTCTTTTCTGTACGACTAATCAATTTTCATGATACGAGCTCCATAAAGTCCTGTTAATATCACACACACACACACACACACGTGTAGAGGTGTGTCTGTAAAGAGCAAAGGTGGACAAGGAACCCAGAACCTTTACTCAGGTGATCCACAGCTCCTCCATTAAAACTGAAAGAGCTGCTGTATTTTATTTAAAGCTTGTTGTTCTTTGTTCTTCAGAGTCAGAGGACGGAACCCAGATTAATCTTCTCAGTCAATTCTAAAGAAGTCCTAAAGAGTTCCTTTAAAATCCTCAGTGACTCATAGAACCTCCTTACTGACTCCTAGAACCTTCTAGAAAGTCTTCCCACTTCTGGAGCTTTCAGCTGAATCTCACATTTTTGTTTTGTTTATAAAAATGTGTTTTGTTTACAAACACCACTGATGTAAACAAACCTTTAACAGCATCAGAAAACAATAAGATGACCTGTCAATCAAATCACCTGACTGACAGGTGGGGGGCGGGGCTAAGGTTACAGTTTAGATCTCTGATTGTACATTTAAGTGCTTTTGTTACTTTACAGCTTTGATACAAAAACACACACACACACACTGATCGGTCTGCTAACCACAGAAACACACACACACAGTCACACGCACACACAGCGACAGTTTGACAGGTGTGTGTTGGAAACCAGCAGAGCAGCAGAGAGAGGTCGAGCTGGGTTAAATGACTGTGTGTGTGTGTGTGTGTGTGTGTGTGTGTGTGTGTGCTGCAGATGAGTGTGTTATCTGCGATATCTGATCAATATTGCAGTTCTTTATTCATTGATTAAGAGTGAAGATAAATAAAATCTCAAAACTCTGAAACATTTTTCAGTTTTCAGTCAGAAAAACAACAAAGACACGAAGTGAAACCTGATCAGTGATAAAAACATCATATAAACACAAAACTGTTGGTTTTCTTCATGCAGGTGTTTCCTGTCCAAACACCTCAACACTCGGGATCTCCAGCCAGAAAGGTTTCGAAACTCCTGAGGTCCAGCTGTTTGGGTCCATCCTACACTGTAACGTTTCTCTTCTTCAGAAACGTTTCCCATCATACCTTTCTGCAGGCTTCCAGCGGTGGCGGGTTAAGCAGGCGGCCGTTGCCTCTCGACCTCGACCTTCAGCGGCACCTCAGAGGACAAAACCCTCGTTGGAGGAAACGTTTGGGGGCAGACAGACGGAGATGGACGGGGGAGAGAGGCAGAAATCCATTCAGAGACGTTAATAAAATCAAAGAGCCTGATATGATCAAGCATGAAGTACATCACAAAGGTAATGTGAATTTAAGCCCAGATCCTTTCATTATCAAAAACAGTGAGCCGTCGCTCGGCGGCGGAGGAACGCCGGGCGAATTTATGAGGCCAACTTCCTCAATCTAATAGAAGGATTCAGGTGTTACTAATGGACGAGAGAGGGAGGTAATAGAGGAGAGGGAGAGCTAATGTGGAGTGATGGAGACGGGCAAGAGACACAGCGGGAGAGCAGGAGAGAGAGAGAGAGAGAGAGATGAAGACAGATGAGGAGAGAATGAAGAAAAATAAAAGTTAGAGACAAACTGAAGAGAGAGAGACAGACAGGAAGTGGAAGACAGATGAAGAGACAGAAGGAGATGAAGAAGATGAAGATGAAGGTGTGATGACATTTATTTCAGTTTGATGAAGGAGCAGAAAGTTGAATCTTTGTGTTGGAGGCCGACGTCACATGACTTTAACTGTTTAAAGTCATGTGTTAAACAGATTACATTTCAGATGACATCAAACTCACTACAAACATCTTCTTCTTCTTCTTCACTTTTACACTCGGCCTGAAACTCTTTCAGCTATTAATATTCACTGAATATTATCTGTTTGTCCACATAGTGATAGTCCTCCTGGTCCATCTGTCTACTCAGTAAAGACAACATGTCTGTCTGTCCTGAGGAGGTTGACTTTAGTTTGCTTTGGTTGTATTCTGGATCTGCACATCACATCCACGTCTTCACCAGCACACAGACAGACAAAGACACGGATTCAGTCCAACAGGAAACACAACATGTAGAATAAAACAGAGGAGTGGTTGTTTGGACTCGTGCTGAGCTGGCAGGACTTCAGGCTGTTTGTCTGCTTGTTACAGAGAGCGTTTACAGTCCAGCAGCTGCAGCACACTGAACAAACACTGTCGCATATTAAAGCTAATCACACTGAATTAATAACAGACGGGTCAATAACAGAAGCTGCTGTTTGTTGACACACAGACTCAACGTTTCATCCCATAAGCACAAAATGAAATTGATTTAACCTGGGTTAATTTCCCAGCTGTGTGTGTGTGTGTGTGTGTGTGTGTGTGTGTGTGTGTGTGTGTTGAATTAAATTAGCTGTTGTGTTTTTGCGGAGGGCAGCAAACATTGTTAGCTTTATAAGCTGATCACTCAACTAAAACTACATCACTAATTAAAACCCTGCTGTGTGTGTGTGTGTATGTGTGTGTGTGGCAGACATTTTATGGGTGTCGGTCTGATTTTGAACTCTGGACGAGAACAGAAACGGGTCAACACACACACTTTCCTTTTATTTTCCATTTCTCCATTTCTATTCCTCCTCTCCTGTCATGCTGTCTGTCACCCCCCCCCCCCCCCCACTGTCAATCACTCAGTTACTCAACCAACACATTACTAGTTTCCGGGTACACACACACACACACACAGCTGACCATCATTACCAGGCTGCAGTGAAGCAGAAAAGCTCAGTAATAGCAGGTCACCGCCCTCTGAGTGAGTGTGTGTGTGTGTGTGTGTGTGTGTGTGTGTGTGTGTTGACCGGTTGGCAGTCTATTAGTGTGATGTGATGGACTGTGTTTGGCCGGAGTCGGTGTGTGATGGCGATCACGGTGGCATGCGGCTGAAAACCTGCAGCCTGTTTTCAAACAGAGTGAAATCTGCAGGAAACTTCCACTAAAATCCCAGATTAGATTTTATACGTATTTATATTTGTATTCTTCATGTGACCATGATTTTAATCTGATGATGGAAACACGAGCAGGGAGAAAACCAGAGGAAGTTCTAGTTTTGTCAGAGTGCCTGTTTTACATCTAATAAGAGGTTCCTGATCTGTTTCTGTATATCAGGATCAATAAAAACAGGATCAGATGGATGAGGATCAGATGTATCAGGATCAGATGTATCAGGATCAGAAGGATCAGGATCAGATGTATCAGGATCAGAAGGATCAGATGTAATAACATTGTATTTATTAGATGATTCCTGACAGTTTGGTGTGTAACTGTCTGTATGCGACTCCTCTGTTCCAGCAGATGAACCAGTGATGCAGATCAGAGCTGAAGTCTGATTTAATATTTCATGTCACGTTGGATAATTCATGCACACACATGCATGTGCACACACACACACACCCGAGCCTGCGCACTCTCACGTGCACATCTAACAAGCTCCGTTGGCTCCCTGCTGCTGAAAAATTCAGCGTTAGCATCAAAGTTTAACGAGGATTTTCTCTCTCTGTCTTAATGAATCTAAGTCCATTTGTTCACATTTAAATAACCAACGAGGCCGGGCAATTAGCATAACACACACACACACACACACATACGCACACACACACACACACACACACACACACACACACACACACACACACAGTTTAAAGTTGTTTTCTGAGTGTAGTGTGTTACAGAACATGTCGTCTATTTTCTGCAACACACACTCATCTGTCCAGTCACATAAAAACATGCTGAGTGTGTTTTTGTTGTGTTAAGTGTGTGTGTGTGTGTGTGTGTGTGTGATGGTTTATTAATGTGTGTCAGAGTGGTTTGAAATAGGAAACCTCTCATCTCTGTTTCGCTGCAGGCTGAATGCTGTCCGACCCATAAACCCTCTGCTCTGTTTGTGTGTTTGTATGTTTAAATGTGTGTGTGTGTGTGTGTGTCGGCAGGTTTCAGGTCTGAACCTGTGACAGTGTCGAGCTGCAGCTGCTACAAACTGAAAGATATTTAATCCAAAAACAAACATTTCCAGACTTCATGTCGATTCAACACTCAGCTGAAGTAGAAAATAATCACTCTGACTTGAATTCAAACAGAGCAGCAGCAGAAAATCACTGAGTTAAATATAAAAATTAACTGTATTAAAATTCCAAAACGGTACAGTAAGACTCTGCTGTGCATCAGGTAACAGCTGTATCTGTAGTGTAACAGCAGTGTGAGTTTTATTAGTACGTTCACAAAGAATGGATCGCGGCCACTGAAAGCTCTCTGCTCCGTCTCAAAGTCCGACTCACAAAAGATATTGACAAATGATATCAGAAAAGAAAATAAACACAAATAAACACAAATAATCTGAACTAAAACTCAAAACTGGGACTGTAAATATATATACAACAATAGTGTATAAATATATACAGTACCAGTCAAAAGTTTGGACACACCTGGTTTTTATTTATTTTAATTATTTTCTACATTGTAGATTAATACTGAAGACATCAAAACTATGAAAGAACACATATGGAATTATGAAGTAAACATAAAAGTGTTAAAAAAATCAGAATATGTTTTATAGTGTAGATTCTTCAAAGTAGCCTCCTTTTGCTTTGATGACAGCTTTGCACACTCTTGGCATTCTCTCAATCAGCTTCATGAGGTAGTCTCCTGGAATGGTTTTCCAACAGTCTTGAAGGACTTCCCAGAGGTGCTGAGCACTTGTTGGCTGCTTTTCCTTCACTCTGCGGTCCAACTCATCCCAAACCATCTCAACTGGGTTTAGGTCGGGTGATTGTGGAGGCCAGGTCATCTGACGCAGCACTCCATCACTTTCCTTCTTGGTCAAATAGCCCTTACATAGCCTGGAGGTGTGTTTGGGGTCATTGTCTTGTTGAAAAACAAATGATGGTCCCAGTAAGCGCAAACCAGATGGGATTGCGCTGCAGAATGCTGTGGTAGCCATGCTGGTTAAGTGTGCCTTGAATTTTGAATAAATCACCAACAGTGTCACCACCAAAGCACCCCCACACCTCCTCCTCCATGCTTCACGGTGGGAACCACACATGCAGAAACCATCCGCTCACCTTCTCTACGTCTCACAAAGACACGGCGGTTGGAACCAAAAATCTCAAATTTGGACTCATCAGACCAAAGTACAGATTTCCACGGGTCTAATGTCCATTCCTTGTGTTTCTTGGCCCAAACAATTCTCTTCTTCTTGTTGTTCATCCTCAGTAGTGGTTTCTTTGCAGCAATTCGACCATGAATATGGATTAAAACAGTAGTCAAATAGTGCTATCCACTGTGTACTAACCCTACCTCTGCACAACACAACTGATGGTCTCAAACACATTAAGAAGGCAAGTAATTCCACAAATTGACTCTTGACAAGGCATACCTGTTAATTCAAAACCATTCCAGGAGACTACCTCATGAAGCTGACTGAGAGAATGCCAAGAGTGTGCAAAGCTGTCATCAAAGCAAAAGGGGGCTAAAGAATCTAAAATATAAAACATATTCTGATTTACATAATACATAATTCCATATGTGTTCTTTCATAGTTTTGATGCCTTCAGTATTAATTTACAATGTAGAAAATAATTAAAATAAATGAAAACCATTGAATGAGAAGGTGTGTCCAAACTTTTGACTGGTACTATAAATAAATACATTTACTCAAGTACCTTACATTTCCTTACTTCCTTTTAATTCTGAGGTACTTATCAATCAATCAATCACTTTATTTGTCACCCAGTGGGGTGATTTGGTATGCAACAACGGGAAATATATTTAGCACACATGAAACACAAGACATGCAGACACAACACCAAGACCACAGATAAATTATACAATTTGTTAATAAGTTAATGAGAAAAACAATTCATTAATAGAAAATAAGTTAAAACATCTACCGTTTCCTCCTGGGGTTTAGGAGGGTATAAACGAGTGTTTAAATCTGTTAGTCTTAGCTAAGGGGAGTCTGAGGAGGGAACCAGATGGCATACGCTGAAACTGTTGGTGTAGAGTGTGGGAACAATCTGACAGTGTGGATTCTGCTTTCTTATGTACTTGTTTGTTGTAAAGATCATGCAGAGACTCCAGTGCAGTGCCTGTTATTTTGCAGCAGACAGTTACCACCTTATTTAATAAGTTTTTCTGTTTGAGCTTGAGAGACTGAAAGCAGCAGATAAGTGAGAACGTAAGTAATTAAGTAATTTTGACAGTTTCCTGAGACGCTGCTGGCTTCTTACACTTTCCATCTATGTGTATATATGAAGTCTTTTAACATCTAATGTGATATAGTATGAAATAAAATATTCTGTTTGTTTACTTTACAGATTATCAAAACCTATAATAAGAATATGATGCATTTGTTAGTTAATTAAATCCCACAACAGTATATAAAGTTTTTTTTTACATCAATAATAATAATAATAATAATATAACATGTAATATTAAAACACATGGACATGTTTCTGTATTTTACTGTTAAGATTTGCTGATGAGATTTTTGTGTATTTGCAGACTTTGAATGCAGGACTCACAGTACACAGTACAGAGTACTCATACTACTCAGTAGTAATGTATGCAGTATCTCGCAGCTGTCTGCTGACTGTTTAACATCGTGACCTCAGCTGCTTAATACTTTAGGTGCGCTTGATTTCTCTGTGAACGTCGCCTGCTCAGTTATTCAGATGATCTTTGGATCCATTTCTCTGCTTAACATCGTGTCCAAACAGGACTCAAACACTCCAGAGTTCAGTTGCTTAATGGACTGAAGTCAGTGTGAAACTCTGCAGCTTTAAACGGTTAGTGAGGCCACTTAAGGGGGACGTGTTCCAGGATCACCCCTGCTTAATATTTAACCCACTAAGTGGTTTTTAAGGCGGACTGAGTAAGCGGCGGCTGCTGTTTTTAAAGGTGTTTTAATAACTAACGCTGCCTGCCGGCTCCATTATGGACGGCTAAATTAAACATGGCTGCAGAACATGAAAGAGAAGAAGAAAACAGAGCATGAGTCATCACCTGCAGCCAATCAGCAGTGAGTGAGCTTCACCTGAGAGCTCTGATTGGACCAGAGATACGGCTGTCTCTAAAGTTTTCCTCCTTCAGATTGTTTCCAGAAACTTCTACAGTGCATCGCCATGGTAACAGACATTACTGAGCGATTTCCCACAATCCAACAGGAGTAAAGGCATAGACATATACTGTATATGTAGACGCCGCTTTGGCCTCTGGATCGTATTCGCATTTTATTATTTACTATATTATACTACTATTAACTGCTGTTTATACTATATATACTATTTACTATTTAATGTAATATTATTATGATATTACTACTATAATATTATAATATACTCATACTACACCTTATTGTATTTATAGACTATTAATAATAATAATATGCTATGCTATAATATAATATATATAATATATAATATATATTGTTGTATGACTACTACATCTCACTTTATACTAAATTTATATTACACTTATATTTAAGATAAGATAAGATAAGATAAGCCTTTATTGTCCCACAGCGGGGAAATTTTCAGCTTTACAGCAGCCAGCAAAAATGTCATATATAGAAATACAATAAAAATAAATAGAAAAATAGAAAAATAGTCCTGTACACAGTATAGACAGAAATAAATAATAGAGTGACTGAGTGCAGTTGTAAGTATGAACAAATAGATAAGATAAAAATATTGCACATATATAATATACATGTACATGAAAATATTTCACAGCAACATATGAAGTAGATAACATCATGAATACAATATATGTATGAAGATAATGCACAGCAGTAGATGAAGTATAGTAGTGAACAGTCTGCACACTGACAGTCAAGTGTAGATTACCGGGAGTTGTACTGATTATAGAGTCTGACAGCAGCAGGCAGAAAGGACCTACGGTACCTCTCCTTCAGACACCGCGGGTGGAGCAGCCGGTCGCTGAAGGAGCTGCCCAGTGCTGATAGAGTGACATGTAGGGGGTGGGAAGTGTTCTCTAGTAGTGATGATAGCTTGGCCACCATTCTCCTGCCTCCCACCACCTCCACTGGGTCCAGAGGGCATCCAAGGACAGAGCTGGCCTTCTTTACCAGTCTGTCCAGTCTCTTTATATCCCTGGAAGAGATGCCACTGGCCCAACAGGTCACCCCATACAAGACAGCTGATGCCACCACAGAGTCATAGAAAGTCCTCAGGAGCGCACCCTGCACTCCATAAGACCTTAGTCTCCTGAGCAAAAAGAGACGGCTCTGTCCCTTCTTAAACAGAGCGTCCGTATTGTCTGACCAGTCCAGTTTGTTGTTCAAGTGAACACCCAGATACTTGTACGATCTCACAATCTCAATGTCCGTTCCCTGGATGTTCACTGGTGTAGGTGGAGGGAGTTTGCGCCTGCCGAAGTCCACCACCAGCTCTTTGGTTTTACCCGCGTTGATCTGGAGGCGGTTCTGCTGACAACAACCCACAAAGCCCTGGGTCAGTTCTCTGTACTCCCTATCATCCCCGTCGGTGATGAGGCCGACGATGGCAGAGTCGTCAGAGAACTTCTGCAGGTGACAGTTCGAAGTGTTATGGGTGAAGTCCGCTGTGTAGAAGGTGAACAGGAAAGGCGCCAGAACGGTTCCCTGTGGAGCCCCTGTGCTGCAGAGAAGTGTGTCAGACACACAGTCCTGTAACCTCACATACTGTGGTCGGTTTGTGAGATAGTCCAGGATCCATGCTGCCAGGTGATGGTCCACCCCAGCGTGCTCCAACTTGTCCCCCAGAATCCTGGGCTGGATGGTGTTAAAAGCACTGGAGAAATCAAAAAACATGATCCTCACAGTGTTTCCAGCCTTTTCTAGGTGAGAGAGGGATGTGTGAAGTAGGTAAATGACAGCGTCATCCACCCCAATGCAGGGTTGATAGGCAAACTGCAGAGGGTCCATACATGGGCTCACCAGCGGACGCAGGTGGACAAAGACCAGTCTCTCCAGGGTCTTCATCAGGTGAGAGGTCAATGCCACTGGCCTATAGCCATTGAGGTCCTTGGGGTGTGGGGTCTAAGGCACAGGAACCAGACATTTCACTATTGTTACTGTTTATACTGTACTATAGTTTTACTACTTCTTACCATATCATGTAGATATGTTATACTGACACAACTGTGTCACTTTACTTGAGACAAAACTGTTAGTCTAAGTACAACACTGGTCGCGTGTCCTGTAATTTTGAGTTTAATGACATTTCTATTGTTATTCATTATTTGTATTTTATTCCGTCTGTCTGTACTCAGTCTGTCCTTCAGCTGCTGTAACACATTTTAACAAATATGTCACAAAATATAGAAAGCAGACTGACTGCCAGTGTCTCACTATTTGATTTGTATTTGCCGATTTTGTTCAAACAGCAGGGATTGTGCAGGAGAGGTAAGAAACCAGAGGGCTTAGTAAAAACCTCACCTCTATGATTTACAATTTATCCTAATACTATGGATATGTGTTTCTTTAACATAATAAGATAAAAAAGAAGAAACAAATTAGTAGTAATATTAATAATTATAAATGAAACAAATGTAAACACATAACACATTAACACTAACAGGCGTTTTTTCATGTCAGACTTAAAGGTTGGGTAGGCAGTTTTCTTTTGGCGTCACTGGGCAAAAATGCCATATTAACCGTGCAGCATATTGTAATTCAAGTGGTCTGAGAGCAGACCTCTACTTCAGCCCCCTCTCTTGCCTCTGTTTTCAGGCTTCAGTAAATCTATCCCGTGATGGGAGACTTTAGCCAATCACAGATTATTTCAGAGAGACGGTGTGTTTGTATTGGCTAAGCTACAAGAGATGTGTGTACACGTCCCTTCAGACAGTGAAAACCTGATTCAGTGGAGGAAAATCCTGAAACTTGTGATAAATGTACAGCACCTCCTTTGCCTACAGCGGTGTATAGAACAAAACAACACGTCCCGGCTCCACACGGAGCTTCAGGCTCATTACGTTCGATGCCATGGCGCTCATAACGACGAGTGGCAAAGAGGCCTGATGACAAACAGTGGGGAGTAACTTTTGACGGGGGACAGTGGTGTGTGTGTGGTGTACTAGCCTCTCTTCCCGCTGCTGGACGGCGTTGCAGCTGCCTCTGAAGCCTGGGGCGCTCTGCTCTGCGGCCGCGAAGCGCTGGAGGGGCGTCTTTGAGAAGACAAGTCACGGCGGGAGGGACCGCGGTCTCTGTGAGGCTCACGCCGTGGAGAGCGAGCCCTACGAGGTATACGGTTTCACTGGGGAACCGACTCTTTCTGCTGCCGGTCCAAGTTGTGGGTTTGGTGGGAGGGGCTTAGCGGAGTGATACGAGGCAGCAGAGAGAGAGGAGGAAGGTTTTGCACAGGTTGCACAGATTCTGCCTCCCCCAGCTTTAAACACTGACAGTGATGGACAGGTTTTGATTGAGAGGGTACTAGTACTGGTATTCAATTATGATTATAGCCTAACTATCGACATTCTAAGAAACTGGAGACAAAACATTTTTTCTACTCCACGTAGATCATAAACCCTTGAATATAAAATCGAGTCACTGAAATCGGTTGAGAGATGTAAACGTTATAGTGCTTTTTATCCAGAAAACTCGCAGCTCCCCGTTTACTTGTATTTATTTACAGGCCAGGCTTGCCCTTTCCAATATGGCGGACACGTTGACGTATCGCAGCAGCGTTCTGAAACACTCAAAGTGGCGTCTACCTATATATGTCTATGAGTAAAGGTACCAAAACACTTCCTGCTTGGATGAGTCAACCTGATGATGTCACTGACATGTAGAGGGCATCAGCAGACCTGTGTCTTCACAACGATCACAGGACACGTTGGCTTTAAAAGGTCTCATTGATTTAGATTTACTCTGTATTTATTATCTTTCACTTATTGTGAAGCACTTTGTTACTCAGCTTTTGTAAACTCTGATATAAATAATTACTTTACTTCTGTCTAGTTTTTCTCATCCATGCAGAGAGCGTCTCTATCGTCCTTGACCTGTCATGTCTCTCCTCAGGAAACTGGATGTAAATTAACGAGCAGCTAATTAATCTTAATTAGTGAGGAGGAGACTCTCTCTGTGTGTCAGCGGACAGCTGGACTCTCTGCTGCTGCCTTGCTCCAGGGCACTGCTGCTGTTTCAGGGATCAAACCTGTGACCTTCAGCTGCAGCAGCTGCTTGGAAAAACTCCTCAAACTAAACACTAAAGACACTGTTTGTTGTTCTA
This sequence comes from Macquaria australasica, assembly GCA_005408345.1. Taxonomy (NCBI): domain Eukaryota; kingdom Metazoa; phylum Chordata; class Actinopteri; order Centrarchiformes; family Percichthyidae; genus Macquaria; species Macquaria australasica. Next base: position 80,184 of record SEMN01001144.1, read on the forward strand.
AAAGTCACATTTTATTTGTATTTAACATCATCTCACACAAAGTGCCTCAAATCAACCAAAATAAAAGTGCTCTGGCTGTCTGATTGTTTTCTGATCAGGTTCTGGTTGAAATGGTGGTTCAGGTTGAGATGCTGGTTCTCGTTGAGGTGCTGGTCCTGGTTGAGGTGCTGGTTCTGGTTGAGGTGCTGGTTCAGGATTTAACGAGTATGTTTAGCTTTGGGTCCAATTGATTTTCTCTCTGCACAGCCACAGTTTGATTTCTGGTTATGATATTTCAGAAGACCCGGGCCGCCTGCTCCCTCCATCCTGCACCTCCTCCTCCACACTGATAACTCGTGGCAACAGTTCTCTCTGGACTCCGTCTGTCGAGGTTCCTGTTGAAAACAGAGATTTAAAATATTAAAATGAACAGATGAAGCTGAAGCTGTTTGATTGACATCTGGAAACCGACCAATCACAAGCTGACCTGAAGAAATGAAGGAGGATCAACCGTGAAGTGACGGCCGTTAAGCCACAATATGTTCACACACATACACTCACACTCACACACACACACACACACACACACAGTGCAGGATGATTGACAGAGTTAATTAACAGCAGTGTATGCAGATCAGCCTTTAGAAGCTGAATCCCTGTCTAACACACACACACACACTCATACACACACACACACACACACACACACACACACACTCACACACGCACACATGCACACACACATTTAAATAACATTAAATCTGACCGCAGACTCAGCATCTCACCGACCTGGAATAACAGTTATGATGATGATGATGATGTCGAGTATGACAATGATGATGACTGATTGTATTTCTGTGGCGACCAGTGTGGTGACGGCCTGCCGCTGCAGCCGCAGACGCCAACATGGACGATTAATTTAGGTTTAATTACCTGAGGTGACGGCTGACGGAGGGCTCGTTCACAGAGACCTGAGCACCTGTCTGTCTGCCTGTCTGTCTAACTGTCTGTCTGTTTGTCTGTCTGTCTGACTAACTGTTTGTCTAACTGTCCGTCTGTCTGTCTGCCCATCTGTCTGCCTGTCTGTCTGCCTGTCTGTGTGCCTGTCTGCCCGTCTGTCTGTCTGTCTGTCTGCCTGCCTGCCTGTCTAACTGTCTGTCTGTCCATCTGTCTGTCTGCCTGTCTGTGTGCCTGCCTGCCCGTCTGTCTGTCTGTCTGTCCGTCTGTCTGTCTGCCCGTCTGTCTGCCTGTCTGTCTGTCTGTCTGTCTGTCTGTCTGCTTGTCTGCCTGTCTGCCTGTCTGTCTATCTGTCTGTCTGTCTGTCTGCTTGTCTGCCTGTCTGTCTGTCAGCCTGTTTGCCCGTCTGTCTGTCTGTCTGTCTGTCCATCTGTCTGTCTGCCCGTCTGTCTGTCTGTCTGTCTGTCTGCTTGTCTGCCTGTCTGCCTGTCTGTCTATCTGTCTGTCTGTCTGTCTGTCTGCTTGTCTGCCTGTCTGTCTGTCAGCCTGTTTGCCCGTCTGTCTGTCTGTCTGTCTGTCTGTCTGTCTGTCTGTCTGTCCATCTGTCTGTCTGCCCGTCTGTCTGTCTGTCTGTCTGTCTGCTTGTCTGCCTGTCTGTCTGTCAGCCTGTTTGCCCGTCTGTCTGTCTGTCTGTCTGTCTGCTTGTCTGCCTGTCTGTCTGTCAGCCTGTTTGCCCGTCTGTTTGTCTGTCTGTCTGTCTGTCAGTCTGTCATCCATTGACAGACGTCTCCACGCCTACAGTCTGAAGCTGGCTGCAGGTGGAAACAGCCTCCATCACTGTAAACCTGTTCATAAGACTCTGGTGTCTGTAGTATTTTATTTTTAAGCTTTTTAACAATAAATCTGTGCAGCAGATCCTGTAGAACCTGTTATATGTTGAAAATAAAGTCATCAAATATCAGGAAAATAAAAGTTATAATCTACAGAACTTCAAATCTTCAGTTAAACTGAGTCCAGTTTGAAGCTAACAGCTAACATCATCACCTAAAACCTTCACATGATGATGAACTGTTTCATATTTTCCTGAATGTTGTCAAACAGGACCTGCTTTCTCTCTGTAACTGTATTTTATTTTTATTTTTATTTTTGTGTCTGCTGGTGGAAACCTCCCCGTGCAGCCAGAGCTACATGTGCACTGACATTTGTGAGCATCGGGACTCTGACTGTGTTCAAAGCTGCAGCGAGTCAACCATCGCACCAACACACTGTCTCTGTGACAGCAGCTGAGCTTCCCTTTTGTTCCCCCACAGCTGGATCCAGATCCGCCTCAGCCTGCCTGACATTTAACAGGTCAGAGGTCAGAGAGAAGAGGTTTAAAGTCTATAATCTGAATAAACAAGTTATATTCAGATCAGTCAAATGATGTAAAGGACTGAGTGAATGTGTGTGTGTGTGGGTCTGTGTGTGTGTGTAATTGGAATTCATCACGTTTCGGGGACACTCACCTGTTTCCACTCTCACCTTGTGGGGACTCTTGTTCTGTTTGTGTTTTTGCAGCTTGTTCTTCTTCTTTGATCTTTATTCTGGTAGCAGGCGGTGATGCTCTTCCCTTCCCACAAACCCTCAGTTAAACCAACAACAGTGTTGTGTTTGTGTATGCTAGCTCGTTAGCATCATGGATTCATATTTAATTAGTTTACAGTATGAGCTCGTTAGCTGTGAGGGCCTTACTTAACGAGGACCTGGCCTTCAGACTAACAAGCTGAATGTCACACTAATTATTTAATTACTTAGCGATACAACGCCACTGAGTGTGTTTACAGGAACAGTTTTAACTCTAATTGTTTAATTGTATGTTTTTAGTGTGTAATTGATCTCTGGGCTGTTAGTCGCTCGTTAGGGTGTTAACGAGCCTCCCCGCCAGTTTGATTAATATAAAGTGTTGTGTTGATGATTCCTGTGAAATGACGTTGGGTGAAGTGGGCAGACGGTGCAAACACGAGATGGAGGATGTGGATAAGCTGCTCTGGGTTCTGGATGGATTTTAGTTAAAGTTTAATATGAGCTTTGCTGTCAGAGAGGAGCAACACTTGGTGCATATAGATGTGTGTGTTCATGTCTGTTATTCATTATCCTTGAGTTGTTTTATCTGTTTATTTATGTCTTCTGTCTGTCTGTGAGTTTGTAACTGTGATGCATGAAATGTTCCCGTGTTTGTCCGTCCCTCAGAACAGAAAGGATCCAATGAAGAAGCTGGACCTGGACCTGGACCTCGATCGTGTCTGTCTGTCTGTCTGTCTCTCTCTCTCTTCATCTCTTTAATTGACTCCCTCTCATCTCTTCTCCCTTCTTCCTCTCTCTTCATCTTTCTGTCTGTCTGTCTGCCTTCTTGTCTGTCTGTCTGTCTGTTTTTAGCTGCAGGGCTCTCTCAGCAGCGTTGTTTCTCTCTGCGGCTGATTGGCTGCTGAATTACAGAGGGAATCACTGTGATTGGCAGCTGAGAGCTCAGAGTAACAGCTTGGCAGGAAGAACACAAGACTACTAATTACTGAGGAGAGAGAGAGAGAGAGCGAGAGTGTGTGTGTGTGTGTGTGTGTCATTAGATGATGTGACGATCATGTTGTTCCCAGCGGTCATCAGAGAAGATTAGCTGCTATCGCCGGGGGAAACACACACACACACACACACACACACACACACTTGTCATGTTTTTAAAGTGTTTCTGACACTTTATTTTCTTCTTCTCTTTGTCTTCAGGGGTGGACAGAATAATAGAAACAGCCGCTGTGTTCACATGGAGACTTTTTGTTCCATTAAAACCAGAATCAGTTCGATCTGGATCCATCTTTTAATGTAAACTGAGTGTGTGTCTGTGTCTGTGTGAGTGTGTGTGTGTGTGCAGCTCATTCATTAATCAAACTAATTGTGGGTTACATGTCTCATTAATTATCTGGAGCAGCAGGTAATTAGGTCAGAGGTCATAGTAATGTCACAGTGAGGTCACAGCAGCGTCACACACCTGGACCAGGTGGGAGATTTGTTAATAATGATGAAGCAGCAACCAACCTGCTGCTGGTGAAGCTCCTTTAAAGGTCAAAGGTCACAGCAGCTTTTCAACGCGGGACTCAAGTCCTAAAACTGTATGTGAAGAACAGGCGAACCTTAAAATAAACTCAAATAAAGGAAACCTTTAATCCTTTAACCCTCTAGACCCCATAGCGCCCCAGAGCACCCATTCTATATTTCACTATAGCGCCCGGCAGCGCCCGTCATTTTAAAATCCTTCCCAGTTTATCAAAACACGGAAAATAAAGTCCTGAGCTTTGTATTGCAGATACGTTAAGTTGTCATCAACAACCGGAACCGGAAATATACATCATAACGTTGAAATCTGTGTTTTTTTTCGCGGGTTTCCACCAGGTTTCGGTTTCCACTTGTAAAATGCTCCGCTGACTAAGCATCCCTGTCTTTATAATCTTTTGGATGCCGTAAGATTGTGTTGTGAGAGAGGTCCCGACCTACCGTGCATCGTGCAAAGTGACAAAGACATTGTGTGTTTAAGTTTTTGGCTTGAAATCACATCACATAATCACCGTCACTAAACAGCGGGACCGGGGGGCAGTGCGCCGAAGACTCAGTAGGGAGGACTGACCGCATCGCAGCGACTTTTCCACATATGGATTTGGCAATTTTTCCTCCTAAGTTGTCTAAGACATTGTGTGTTATTTGTTGCTCATAATATTGCTGTGTGGGTTGAAATGTGGGACATTTCTCTTTTATTTTGAAAGCCCAGCATTATCCAGTGAAGGATCTGTTTTGTTGTCAGACTGAATGTTGATTCAGTTTGAGATTTTACTCTTTGTAACTGTGTCTACAGTTTGCTAGTGACAGTTTTGATAATATAGTTTCTTCCAAAGAAAAAAGAAGTGTTTTATGTGTGTGAGGAAGATACATAGCTATTTACTAAAGTTTTAGTGCTATGGTCTGGTGTTTTGTTAAATGTGTTGAATCAAACTTGGTCTAAAAAGCTACACATGCCACATATTTGGTATCAAATTAAAAAGGAAGTTGTGTTTTTTAAAATGAAAACAACTTGTGATTGTCAATTTCTTTCTGTTTTTGAGATAGCTGTTTGTTTGGATTGAGTAGGAAAATGCTCATTTAAGTGAGGGTTCTCAGTGAATTACAGCAACATTCTATAATTCTACTGGGGTCTAGAGGGTTAAACAAGTAGATTTCTGTCAGAAGCATAGAGAAACATTCTGACTGCAGCGAACACGTCGTCAAAAACTACAATAACCATGTCCATGTCCCCGTCTCCAGCCCTACCTGTCCTGTCTCCAGCCCCTGCTCACTCCTCCCAGGCCAGGTTCCTCCTTCTCCCCAGACCTGCCACCCTTGAGCCGTCCACCAGATGCCCTCAGACTTTTCCACCAGACTTCTTCGTTCACCTGCTCACCTGTTCTCACTTCCTCATCAGCCACTCTCCACATATACCAGCCCAGATCCTTTGGTCCTTTGTCAGTTCACTATAGTTGCTGTGTTGTCTTGTGTTTGTTACTTCGAGCTTCTGTCACCTGGACCTGGACCTGGACCTGCCTACCTGTGATATGAGCTGATAACACCTGTGCTGCCCCGTGTGAAGAGAGGGATGTTGATATGATGATGCTGTGTGTGGACATCAGTGTTGATCATGTTCGGATAAACCATCAATCAATCAATCAGTTATCACATCTCATCTCGTAGTTCAACACAGAACACACGTGTGAATAAGAGTCATTTTGTCCCACATGAGAACCAACATTAGCTGCTGTAACATAAACAAACTGTTTGATACTCTTATTCTGAATAAATGTCAGAAATACTGAAACATGTAAACTCGTTGTTTCCACGCGTTGCTTTGCCTGAATGTGTTGCTGCACAGAAACCAGGTTCTTTAGGACTTGATGTGTAGCAGGGTTCTGGATCTTCTGCAGGTCATTCAGGACTTCAGGATGGACCATAAGGAACTCTGCTGGAGGGCTCTGGATGTGGCGAAGACCTGCATCAGAACTCGGATCAGATCTCTGACTTCACGTCTCCCAAAGCTGAATGAAAGTTCAGAAACACATTTTTAGTTTTTTGACTTTTTTTAATGATGAAAAAAGTGGAATTCCCCTTTAAGACTTTTCCCTGGAGGACAGAGAACGGCTTCAATCACACACTGGTCATCAGTGTGTGTGTGTGTGTGTGTGTGAGGTGATTGATGATTGGAAGCAGTTTAGATCTATCAGAGAGCTCAGAGTTTAGAGGACGAGAACGCCCTGAAGCATTCTCGGAAATATCACATATTCCCTCTAATGTTGACTCTGATCAGTGTGTGTGTGTGTGTGTGAGAGAGACCGGTTTGCTGCAGATTTGCACCACCAGTGATCTGGTATAAAAAGGTGGAATAAAAAGATGAGTCCTGTGTCGCTGGTCGTCTGTTATTGAACCGACGACAGCGACACAATCTTTCAACACACAAAGTAAATCCTGAACTCTACAATAAAACTGATTAATTTAACATTTAACAGAGAAGAAATAGTGTCTTTGATACTGGGCAGAGAGTAACGGCCATCATCCTGAGAGGCCGTCCATAAACCTGTGCAGGTTCAGGACTAAACCTCCATGTACATAAAGACAGAAGTATGTGTTCTCTTCATCAGATGGATAAAGCTGTGTGTATTCATGGTTCTGCTCAATCTGTCATTGTGGATCAGGGACAGAAATGGCTGTCCATCAGCGAGGCTCTACACCACCAGAGCAGCTGTCATGACCATCACTTACAGCTGTAACATTAGTTCATCACCTGTACCTGTGAGCTATCACCAGCAGACCTTTACTTATAGACTGAACTCAGGAGACGTGGAAGGTTGGGGGAATCCTCATGGTCCTGGTCAACCTGCAGCTGGTTTGATCCACTTGGAGATTGGAAAGGACCCAGGTGAAACATGTACCAGGTGGAGAGCCACACCTTCTGTCCGGGACTGTAACAGGGAGCTGCAGGACCTGGACCAATGGGACGCTCACCTCCTTCTTGAGGTTGGGGAACAGAGGTGGCTGGTGGGCTCACTGGAAGGGAGACAAGCTGCGGCAAACCTGGGGAGTGTTGTGGTCATATTCACCCCTCAGAGGCTGTTTGCTCCGGGACAAGGAGTTCTTAGAGGTGAGGCACCGGACAACGCTGTCTGTGTCCTGGTTGAGGCATTCCATGTGACCGTTGGACTGGAGAGGAAACCCCAAGGAGAGTTTATAGAATCTAGGAAAAGGGATGAGTGGGCTGACTTGGAGAATCTCTCCACAATAGTCAATTCAGTGGTGTTACCCTCTGATGGAGGCAAACCACTGATGAAGTCCAGGGAGATGTGGGACCAGGGGAGGTGAGGCATCTGGAGAGGCTGCAGCAGGCCAGCTGCAGTGTGTTGGGGAGTCTTATGTTGAGGACTAAACAGACAGTGATGAACTCCTGGACGCAGCCTCCATAGAGGCCACTGCTGTCTCAGGAGTCCCAACATGCGGTGGATGCCTGGATGGCAGGTAAGCTGGGAATAATGACCACAGTGGAGGACCTGAGGGTGGAGGGAAACTGGGACAAACAATCATTTAGTTGGGCAGCCATCTGGGAGGAGTCAGTAAAGCTTTATCTGTTACTCACTCAAGGATCTCTTCAGGCTCCCTGGAAAACGTCCTCTGGGTCGAACTGGTGGAAGAGGGCATCCAGTTTGGCATTCTGCAGAGACCAGCAGAAGCCAGTTCTGTTTGAACAAGGCAGATTTTAAACAAGCTCCACTCCAGATGACCTGCCTGGCCACAGCTGGCAGCTACAGGGGGAGTTCAACAGGTGAAAAACTCTTCTGGCGTCAGTTGCCCTCTGCAGGGGCTCAGCACCCAACTGCTCAGCCAACATCACACATCGTCCATGAGGTTTTGTCAGCTCTTTTGTCAGAATCGATGAACACAGAGACTGAGAGAGACCGGTCTGGCAGAATCAACTGGGTTTGTAGAAGGACTCAAGAGGGAATCCAGGTCATGGATTTGGCTCAACAGCACTATGTTGATATTAAAAAGTTTGTGCTTCTGATCAGAAACCTTCCTGTCAGACCGTCTGTCACTTTCAATCTGTCAGTTTGTCCTAAAGGTCGACAGCAGCAGATGACAGGAATAAAAAAACACATTATACCTGTGTGTGTGTGTGTGAGAGAGAGAGAGTGTGTGTGTGGGGGGGCATTAGTGACGCCCTAAAGACATTAACGAGACCCATAAAAGGAAAAAATGAAAGTTTTAATGTGAGGTGGTCATCACACAGCTGGTGTGTGTGTGTGTGTGTGTGTGTGCGGGGTGTGTCCGGAGGCTGGTCAGTTTGTCTCGTTAATGACCCCTCCCACCTTAACGAGCTAACGAGCTAATAATGAGAGCTCGTTAAGACAGACAGACAGACGGCGCTCAGCCAATAAAACACTCTGTAACGATCACACCTGCTGAAACCACGGCAACCATTCTGGGCAGGTGGGGGGGGGGGGGCAGCTGTCAATCATATTTCATGTTTAATCAGTGCTGATTAAAAACTGGAAAACGTGGAAACACTCAAAGACTTCCTCTGAGTCTGTTATCGTCTGTGTGGTCAGACTCTGTTAAACTGTTGCCATGGTAACCTGCAGATTAATACACCTTGAGCTCTGATTTAGAACAGAGGTTAAACTGTTGACCTGTGTTCACACGTGACAGCCAATCAGAGAGCAGGATTCTCAGTATCAAGGTATCATTTAGTTTAGGTTAGTTTAGTTTTAGTTTTCAAAAGTCACAGAAGAAGCTCCAGGGGTCCTTGAGGGTGTACCCGAGGTCATTTGGTCGTACTAGAGGTCCTTGAGGAGGTCCACAGGGTTCTTGACTAGGTACTAGAGATCCTTGAGGAGTTTCCAGAAGTCTTTGAAGAGGTCCCAGGGGTCCTTCAAATAGTCCTAGAGGGGGTTCCAGAGGTCCTTATAAAGCTTCCAGGGGTGCTTGAGGAGCATTTCAACCTTAGGTACCAGAGGTCCTTGAGGTTCAAATGGCCCTTGAAGATGTTCCAGGGGTCCTTGAGGAGGTTAAAGTAGTCCTTGAGCCTTGAACCTGTCAACTATCTAACTAACAGTGAAGTTCTGAACATTAAAGACATTAAATAAAATTTAAAGAAAAGAAAATCTAAAAACATTTTATAAAAATAAATTGAAATAAATAAAAGTTAAATATCTGAACTAAAATGAAAATAAAACCTAATCTAAACTAAAGTAATATTTATAAATGAAAACATGAACTAAATAAAGTTAATAAAACCAGATGTACCCTCTAATAAATGTGATATATATAATAAGGTGTGAGGAGGAAGTTCCTGTTTTATCTCCATTATTAGACGAACAGAGGAAACGTCTCTTCACTGGAATCAAAGAAGAAGAGCTGAATAAAAGATTAAAGTGAAGGTGTGTTAACAACCACAGCAGCGTTAAAATTTAAACATTTACCATCATTATTTTTATTATTATTCGTGGACATAATGTGATCAGAAATGTAATCCCACACTCATTAATTGTCGTTACCGTGGTAACCATTGACACAGTCTCCATTCGAAGAAGAAAAAGAAGAGATATAACGGGAGGCTTCAGGTTATAATGACGGTTGAATAATAAATAAATATAGTTCAATGAGAGATTTTCATTTCTCCAGAACCAGAAACACAGATCAGTCTCAGAGTTCTGTAACAGGAAAACCAGGAGAGACCTCTTTGTTTAAAACTTGATGTATCATGTCCACATGTTGTTTCTGATCGCTACAATCGAACGTGTTCAATCTGATGTTTCTAGAACGGATTGTTCCACTGTAATAATCAGAGTGAAATAATAGTGGAAAAGAAACTGTCACAGGGCAGTTCAGGCCTGGTCCAGGTCTGGTTTAGGTGTAGTCCAGGCTTGATGGAGGCCTTGGATCAGGCCCATTTCAGCTTGGTTCAAGACCTGGTTTAGTCTTGAGGCCTGGTTCTGGCCCAGTCCTGACCCAGTTCAGGTGTGGTGGTTGTGTTGTCGTTGATCATGTGACTCTCAGCCTTTAACAAGCTCTTTATGTGTGTGTGAGAAGAACATGAAGCTGCTGAGCTGCTGGAAAACCTCGTTAAAGACGTCAAGTGTCGCTAACGACCTCCTGATTAAACCTTCACACAGAAATCCTCCCGACTGTGATCTGAGGAGACTTCACCTTCATCCCTCGCTCTCTTTAAGTCTCTCTCCTGACAGAACGACTGATTTAATTGATTTAATCACCCACCTGAGAGAGAGGGGGGGGGGGGGGGGTAACCCTCTGTGAAGTTAACAAGGAGGAGGAGAACGATTGATGGTTCCTCCTTCGTCTCCAGAGGATCAGAGAGGACAGAGGCAGGAGTTGTTAGCAGCTAATGCTAGCATCCAGCTGCTGTCGTTCTAATGGACTTTCCATGTTTCAGACAGACACACAGTCACAGCTCTGAGCTGATGACTGGACGGACGGACAAACGTGTGTTTTGTTTATCAGTTAAGTGGTTTGAGATGTAAACGGTGGACAGACAGACGCACAGCTCGATAAACACAGAGGAGATCTTTGCTGCTGCAGCCTGAACGATTTCATCCACTGAGGTCAGAGGTCAAAGGTCAGGTCACACCAGCAGACAGCAATTCACACTGTAAAAACACCAACTTCTGTTTTGGGGCTAGTACTACTTTTATTACTTTAGAAACTTCAGTATTTATAGACAAAATTTAAATTGTGCCGACAAATAAAAAGTCCTGATAACTCTTCATCAGTTCCATTAATTACACTTTCAATCAGTTTAATTGATCACTTTCAGAACTAAATGTTTCATTCATCAAACTGAGTCATTTAGAAACATTGGTAGCTTATTAGCATATCTTTCCCAGCATGCATTGCATCGAGAAATCCTTCTTTTGTAACATGATGGAGGTTTGTTGTGTTTTATTTATTCACGTTGTGTCTCTGAGGAGGAACATTGTTCTGATTGTGACCGTAAAGTAAAAGTTGTCATGAGCGATGAAACGTGACACAATAATGACCAATTTAAAACATTTAAAAAGGAAATTCAAATGTTACAAATAAAGTTTATTAAAGTCGGTCAGTGGAAACACACTGCTGGAGAGAGTGAATAAGGTCAGTAGGACAGAAAGTGTGTGTGTGTGTGTGTGTGTGTGTGTGTGTCACACTGACCATCTGGGCATGCTCCGTAGAGACCAGAGACCAGGAACCAGCTTCTCATTTATCACCTGGACACAAACACACTGTTGGAAACAGTTTGGACTTTATTACGACACCGAATGAAACCTCCTCCTCCTCCTCCTACTCCTCCTCCTCTTCTTCTTCTACTTCTCCTCCTCCTCCTCCTCCTCTTCTTCTTCTTCTACTTCTCCTCCTCCTCCTCCTCTTCTTCTTCTTCTACTTCTCCTCCTCCTCCTCCTCCTCTTCTTCTTCTTCTCTCATTAAACCGGAGCTTTCTGACCTCAGTGAATCTGAATGTGACCTGAGCAGTGAACACACACCAAACCTCCTCTAATATTTAACATGTTTTATTGATCTGTAGCGTTACACAGCGAGGTGTGTGTGTGTGTGTGTGTGTGTGTGTGGGGGGGGGGGGTTAAGGTGTCGTATTGTGTGAATTAATTATTGAACCACAGAGTTCAGTTGTCTCTCTGCAGTTTGATTAAACTAATAAAGAGTTGCCGTGGCTTCATCAGGCAGGTGGAAACTGAGTTAATTTATGAATGTAACCTCACAGCCAGCTGTACCTGTGCAGGTACGTCCTCACACGCAGTCGATGGAATTAATTTACCTGTGCATCTTCTTCAGCGAGCGTCCTGATGAAGTGAACCCAAACTCAGAGTTCAAGAAAACATTTCCTCATTAACAGTCGACCTCTGACCTCCAGAGTTAGCTCGGCTGTTTACCTCCTCGTCATCACATCCAATCAGAGTGGGTTCATTTACATCTCAGCACCTGATCTCATCGTGCAGAAGCTGCACATGAACTACACACTGTGATCAGGAGCCATATGGATCAAACTGATCAAACTGTTTATTGAGTGATCCACACAGTTCATTTATGGTTGAATGGAAGTTCTGTTGTTTGTCTGTTGGACTGTTTGTGTTTGAGACGCAACTCATTGATTAGAATTAGATGTTTAAAGGTGGAATTGATCTGGATTTACGTGAGCCTTGTATTTACATTGTCACTGAAGTTTTGATGAACTATAAAAGGTAAAACTTTAGCTTTCATCGCAGGCCGCTGTTTACCCTCCGCTGACGTACAGGAAAATAATTCATCCTTTATTCCACAACTGTCATACAATTATGAAAAGTCATCACTGTTTAATTAGCAACGTGTTACCCTGGAGACACACCGCCCACACACACACACATTTATTTTCTTCATTTCAGTTGTGTGTGTGTGTGTGTGTGTTTAATTGCTTCTGAATTACTTCATTCAAAACAAACTGCAAATTCAACACATTTATGAGAAAAACATCAACATGTGCTCCTCCTCCTCCTCCTCTTTCTCCTCCTCCTCCTCCACCTCCTCCACTCCATCCTCAGTCTGTCTCTTAACACTGATGGTTACAAACAGACAGTCAGTCAGTCAGACAGACAGACAGACAGGCAGATGATCCAGCAGCCGAATTCCCTCAGAGGGTTATAATCTGATGTTTTGGCTCCACACCTCCATCATCCCTCTGAACATGTAGATTAACTCCAGCAGCCAGTATATTCATGGTGTGTATACCCGTATATGTGTGTGTGTGTGTGTGTGTGTGTGCTGCAGCAGAGTCCCAGAGCTCCACTTTGTCCTCCCTGATAAACAGACTCTGGATCAGTTCCAGCCTCATGAAGCTCTTTGTTCTTCGTTCTGAGGGTCTGGACTCAAACTGATGAGGGTCCCTCAGCTCCAAACACTTCCAGGATTCTCCAGGATCCTGCAGATTATTCCAGGACCTCTCTGATGTCTTTTCAAGGTGAAGTGGCTGCAAAAGGCACAGCCAGAAACCAAGAATCCAAAATCTCCAACAAGCTGAGAACAACTCAAATATAACACACACTGAACTGTCCAGTCAGAGAGCTCCAGACTCTGTTGCCATGCTGATGATTAAAGGCCGATCTCTGCAGAACTTCATGGATAAATTCACACATTTAAATCAGTTCACTTTTACATTTGAAACATTTTGGGATGAATTCAGTTCGCTTCTGCTTATCTGTTGTTTCGGTTTATTTCTGAGTGTTTCGTGATCAAATGATCGCAGATTAATGTCTTATCTCTAATCATGTATTTGATTTATAATTATCTAATAATTGATTGATTCAAATACTTTTTCATCCTTCTGACAGCTTTTACTTGCTTTTAAAACTTTTCTTGGATTCTTGTGTTTTTTTGTTTTCTGTTCCATCTTTCTGCTTTCTGTAATATTGATTTTATAGCTTTTTTGAGGTTTTTGTACTTTTTGTATTAGTTTGTCTGACTGAGCGTGTCACCGTGGCGACACATTTACATACAGAGTCCCTCAGTGGGACGTCCGAGGACGACATCACATGACCCGAAGAGAGAGAGAGAGAGAGAGAGAGTTGTTTCCTGTGGGACTCGGCCGGTGTCTCTTTGTGTCACTGCATTTTATTTTTCTATCTAAAAGTCAGTGACTTCTTCTTCTTCTTCCTCTCTGTCGGTTGACACAGCTCGACCCGGCATCCTGTGAAACTCTAAGTTAAAAGTCCAGTTTAAGGGTTCAGATATTTGTTCTGTATCGGTGGAAAGTTTTCCTCTAGTCTTTGAACCACGTAGTTTTAGGACCTGATCTGAACTTTACCCTTAAAGGAGGACAGTCATATAAAAACAGCCTGCGGCCTTGTTTCGTGACTTGTTGTTCAGCGTTTCTTGACCTTTTCATCTTGTGACAGGTAAAGTTAAGAGAGGAACAACTGTCCACTATAAAGAATAGTCCTTTGTCTCTTCCACGTCCAGGTTGGACAAACAGCTCCTGGTTTCAAACACAAAGTAAACTGGTTGTTGTTGTCTGGAGGCTGCACCTGAGAAGACGAGCTCAGGGAAAACAGAGGCCCTTGGTCTGTTGCAATGCAGGTTGATTTTATTTGACCTTTGACCTTCTGACAGTTTATGAGCTGCACTACTGTGTTTATTAGTGGAACCACAGCTCCACCATCAGGACGACAGAAGAGCTGCAGCTGACGGAGAACATGACAGAACTTCATAATGTCATTAATAAAATATTGAATGTTTTCAGTTAAAAACTCTGAAAGCAAAGAAACTTCAATTTAAACACAAAAAGATTCTAAAACATGAAATCACATGTGATACAGTGATGTATATACATATAGTATTATGTACAGTATATATATATATATATATATATATATATATATATATATATATATATATATACTTTTTGCATATATTATTTATTATATAATTTAATTAACTTTAACAGCAAGTCACATAAAACACACTGTTGTTTCCTCATGTGATGTTTCTGGCTGTTGCTGATTTGACACACACACACACACACACACACACACACACACACACACACACACACACACTGTAACACACACACACACACACACACACACACACACACACACACACACACACACACACTCCTCTGAGACATTATTTGAACATTTTGGCCAAACAGCATTTCTTTATTCTCTCTGCTGCAAACTGACAGGCAATCAATGAAAACCTTCATCTCTCTCCAACCTCCTCCTCTTCCTCTCCTCTTCCTCTCCTCCTCCTAACGAGCATCATGTGGTTACTATGACGACCACAGACGGAGGCTCTGATTGGTTCAGTGCTTGAGGGAACAACTTCTTCTTTTTCTTCTTTTTCTCTGGTTGACTTTGAGGTGAACTTGTTCCTCTGCATTGATTTGGGCCTCTGTGTGTGTGTGTGTGTGTGTGTGTGTGTGTGTGTGTGTGTGTGAGAGTGTGTGTGTTGAGTTTTCTGTCATTACCATCAGAGGAGGAAAGTAACAAAGTACGTTTACTGAAGTACTGTACTGAAGTACAAATATGAGGTACTTGTACTTTACTTGAGCATTTCTACTTCTATTCTGCTACATCTCAGAGGCAAATATTGAACTTTTTACTGCTCTGCATTTATCAGCTTTAGTTCCTTTACAGATTCAGATTTCTGCATTTATAAAATCTGATGTGATGTTAATAATGTAAATGTTGTTAATAATGTTGAGGTTTGGACTGTTGGTTGTGAAGGTGTCACCCATGGTGATCAATCAATCAATTGATGGATTAATGGAGAAAAGAATCAGCAGATGAATCCAGAATGAATCATTAGATACAAACTAGTTGAAAATGAGCTCCAACAGTAAAATCCTGCTTTTCCATGAACGATGAGGAAGAATCATCTAATGAGATCAGATAGAACATTTACTGCTTTAATACTCAACACTACACTTTACTGAGTACTCACACTGTTACTGAGTACTCACACTGTTACTGAGTACTCACACACTGAGTACACTCACACACTGTTACTGAGTACACACACACTGTTACTGAGTACACTCACACACTGAGTACACTCACATTGTTACTGAGTACACTCACACTGTTGCTGAGTACTCACACTGTTACTGAGTACTCACACACTGAGTACACTCACACACTGTTACTGAGTACACTCACATTGTTACTGAGTACACTCACACTGTTGCTGAGTACTCACACTGTTACTGAGTACACTCACTCACTGTTACTGAGTACACTCACGCTGTTACTGAGTACACTCACACACTTACTGAGTACACTCACATTGTTACTGAGTACACTCACTGTTACTGAGTACACTCACACTGTTGCTGAGTACTCACACTGTTACTGAGTACACTCACTCACTGTTACTGAGTACACTCACGCTGTTACTGAGTGCACTCACTGTTACTGAGTACACTCACTCACTGTTGCTGAGTACTCACACTGTTACTGAGTACACTCACTCACTGTTACTGAGTACACTCACACACTTACTGAGTACACTCACACTGTTACTGAGTACACTCACTGTTACTGAGTACACTCACGCTGTTACTGAGTACACTCACACACTTACTGAGTACACTCACATTGTTACTGAGTACACTCACTGTTACTGAGTACACTCACACTGTTGCTGAGTACTCACACTGTTACTGAGTACACTCACTCACTGTTACTGAGTACACTCACGCTGTTACTGAGTGCACTCACT
>SEMN01001145.1:0-96413 GCA_005408345.1 Macquaria australasica
TGTCTCTGTGCTATGATGCTCTCTAAATCCTGACTGAAAATCCTCAAACAGCTTGTTGTTGTGTAGAAAGTCACACAACTGATTGGCGACTGCTTTCTCAAGGATCTTAGAGAGAAAAGGAGGGTTAGATATAGGTCTATAATTTGACAAAATCCCTGGATCAAGAGTGGGCTTTTAAGAAGAGGCTTAATTACAGCTACTTTAAAGGACTGTGGCACATAGCCTTTTAATAAGGACAGATTGATAATATCTAGTAAATAAGTGCTAACTAAGGGTAAAATTTCTTTAAGCAGCCTAGTTGGGACGGGGTCTAAGAGACACGTTGATGGCTTAGATGAGGAAATCATGGAAGTTAGTTGACTAAGGTTGATGGGAGAAAAGCAGTCTAAATGTACAGGTTTACAGTTGTTTCTAAGGTTCCTGTGTTTGAAGATAAGTCAGTACCAACTGAGGGCGGGAGGTGCTGAATTTTGTCTCTAATAGTTAGAATTTTATCATTAAAGAAGCTCATAAAGTCATTACTACTGAGGTCTATAGGAATACATGTCTCAACAGAGCTGTGACTCTCTGTCAGCCTGGCTACAGTGCTGAACAGAAACCTGGGGTTGTTCTTATTTTCCTCTATTAATGATGAGTAGTAAGCTGCTCTGCATTACGGAGGGCCTTCCTATAAATTTTAAGACTATCTTGCCAGGCTAAACGTGATTCTTCCAGATTGGTGGAACGCCATTTCCTTTCAAGTTTTTTAAGTCTAAAAACCGTCCAGTTTATAAGTCACACATTTAAAAAAATAAAACATCCTGCAGACCCACACAGATATTCTGGCTGACTGGATCTTTAATCGTGTTCAAAGTGTCTCGAGCTATGCGAGGTCACCGAGGTCACCGAGGTCCCCGAGTCTGCAGCCACAGTGGGGCTTTGAGCTAAATGCTAATATCATGCTAACATGACAATGGTAAGATGCTGTCTAGCAGATATAAAGTTAGCATGCTAACATTGGCTAGTTAGCAGTAAACACAGAGTGCAGCTGAGGCTGATGGGAATGTCTGTAGTTCTGCAGGTATTTGGACACATTAACATGTTGACCTGATGGTGGCGCTGGAGGAAAAGTCAGAGGATCAGCAGAGTTATTACAGTTCATCCTGAGGGGAACATGAACGTCTGAGTTTTCATCCAATAGTTGTCGAGACATTTCTCTCCAAACCACAAATGTGAACCTCCTGGTGGCGCTAGAGGAGAAGTGATCACCAGTGGGAATGCAGGGCCTTTAAAACGGTGTATGTCAACATCAATATGTAGATCTCCTTTACCACACTATACAATACACAGTGTGTAGACAGCTGTGACCCTGCATGTGATCTCATGTCGTCCACCAGGTGGGGCTAAAGTTTTCTGTTCGTGAAAACACTGTTGGTGAAGGTCTGTGATCCGATACTGTGCATGTGCTGTTTGAAAGCACATTTAGTAAATTTTTTTACAACAGCACAGAGGGAGCTGCAGCTAATCAGGACACACAACAACGACCTGAGGGGACTGTAGTTCTGTTGACTTTAGTTTTGTAGTTTGACCCGTCTCATTAACTTCCTGCAGCCAGGATCCAAAATCCTACAGAAAGACGTCCCAGAGGAGTGAAGGTGGAACAGCAGCAAGTGTCCACATACTTTTGGCCATGTGTTGTATGTGTTTTTGTATTGACTTGTACAGTATGTTACTGTACTATCACTGTACAGTGTATATTCAGTACAAGTTACAGTTGTGGTCCTGTCTTTAGTATCTATTTCATTCAGTCTATTTTAGTTATTGTATTTAAATTTGCTCTTTAAATTGTATTTGTTTCTTATCTACCTCTTTTGTTTTATGTGACGTGGCTGCTGCTCTATCTATCCATCTATCTATAATGAGAAGTTATACCTTTAAGATCAATCACTGGTCTGGGTTTAATTTTCAATCACCAAAAACATCTTAACTCACCTCTGTATTTGGTTGAATCAAGTATTAAAAAAATTCAGAATCGGGTTTATTGCATAAGAAAGATACAGCAAGTCCTGCAAGTGTTGAAGCATAAATATGAACAAAATGACTGAAAGAGCTGTACAGCTTTGTGCAGGGATGTGCAAAAGTTCACAGTAAGAAATAAACAGAATATCTGAAATGTGCAGGAACAAGCATAAAACAAACAGAAAAACGAATTAAACGCCGTTTTATAAAAGACTTAGTCTCGTCTGATTCACAGTGGAGGAATCTCAACACATTTAGTTTTCTGATTTTAAATGTAAACTTCCGTTTCTCTCTTTTAAAGTTTCCTGTATTTACATCCTTCATGTTCTTGCCCTTTTGTACCAGAAGGTGGCGCAGTTGTCCATGATGATTGATTCTAGAAGATCATCATGAAAATACACTTTATTTCTAAACACACATTCAGTGAAACTCGTTTATATTTTTATTAGATTTTCATACTTTTTTCTCTTAGTTTGGTTTTTCTTTGTCACAAAACAACCTGCTGATAATAAACTGGAGTTAAACAAAGCTGGAGCTGCTGGCCTGTCTGCTCTTTATTTTATGTTATTAACATGATGTTACTGATGTCACTGCAGGTGAAGAAGTTCGGACTCGTGTTCGCGTCTCTGGATGTATGGCAAGGCAAAGGGATCAAATGTCGTCAGGTCGGCACACGTCCCTGGTACCTAAAATACGGCGTCCTGACGTCCTGCTTTTTACACCGTTACATTTTAAAACGCTCTGGACGCCTCCCTTTGGAGGTGTTCCAGGCACGTCCAACTGGTAGGAGGCCCCGGGGCAGACCCAGAACACGCTGGAGGGATTATATATCTCATCTGGCCTGGGAACGCCTTGGGGTCCCCCAGGAGGAGCTGGAAAGCATTGCCGAGGAGAGGGACGTCTGGATAACCCTGCTTAACCTGCTGCCACCGCGACCTGGCCCTGGATAAGCGGAAGAAAATGGATGGATGGAGGTACGTTAAATGCCGCTTTTTACGCCGTTAAAACCCGTCCAAGACGGGCGTTATTTACGCCGTTTTCTTGTGCGGTAATGAGCCCTTCCTCCTGTTTTACACAGCCAGTAAATCCAGAAGAGTAAAGCCGGACCAAAGCAGTGCATCGATGAAAGATGCTTGCCATTGCTGTCTGTGTTGTCTTTATAAATTGTACAGTATTCAGAGGATTATGACAGAGAACCCCCTTTTGGACATTCTCCCTGAATCAACGTGCTACAAACTATTAAAAATGTTTAACAAAAACTCTGGATTTACTGGCTGTGTAAAACAGGAGGAAGGGCTCATTACCACACAAGAAAACGGCGTAAATAACGCGCGTCTTGGACGGGTTTTAATGGTGTAAAAAGCGGCGTGAAAACCGTCAGCACGCCGTATTTCACGCCGTTTTATGCACCAGGGACGTGTGCCGACCTGACGACATTTGATCCCTTTGGCCTGCCATACAGAGGAACCGGATCTCCGCCGCAGCTCGTGAGGACGCTCGCTGCCTCATTGGCACGTGTCCCGGCGGGGTGGAGCGAAGCGGGGCCGCCTCTTGTTTTGCGGTCTTGTTTTGTCAGCTTCACAACAGTGCAGCTGCAGCGACCGTCAGGAGAGGAGCGACCGACACCAGCCGGTGAACGGACTCGGTGGATTTTCGGTGGAGGATTGTTTTCCCGGTTGGAGCCGAGGAGCAGGGCGCAGTCAGACCTGAGAGGTGGATGTGTTTGATTGTGGAGACAGAGGACTGAATCAGAGGACACAGGGGGGTTCAGGCTGGTTACGGATCGTGATCATCGTTGTCCTCTCCAGCGCTGACGCCGTCCACACCGTCCTGACGGAGGGTTTTAACTGCGGAGCTTCTCCGTCGCCAAATGGATGTGAGTGCCTGAGGAGAATACTAATGAACGGCGCGCTGCGTCCTGCCGAGGCGCACCGCGTCCCCCGCTGCTGCTGAGGGCCACAGCAGAGCCGAGCAGTCATCCGGAGCGCACCGGGGCCTGCGCACCACCTCAGTCTGGACCTGAGGAGTTTTACACCCTCAAACCAGGAATTAACGAGCGGGTTTATTTCCAAACTTGGAGGTGGATTAAAAACCTCCAGCAGCTGCTGAAAAAAAAAAAAAACGCCAAAATGGGCAACAGCTTCTCCAACATCTCCGCCTTCCAGTCTCTTCACATCGTCATGCTGGGTTTGGACTCTGCTGGGAAGACCACAGTCCTTTACAGACTCAAATTCAATGAATTTGTCAACACGGTTCCCACGATCGGCTTCAACACCGAGAAGATCAAGCTGAGCAACGGCACCGCGAAGGGCATCAGCTGTCACTTCTGGGATGTGGGGGGCCAGGAGAAGCTGAGGCCCCTGTGGAAGTCCTACAGCCGGTGCACCGACGGGATCATTTACGTTGTGGACTCTGTGGACGTTGACAGGCTGGAGGAGGCCAAGACTGAACTGCACAAAGTCACCAAGTTTGCGGAGAACCAGGGCACGCCGCTGCTGGTCATCGCCAACAAGCAGGACCTGCCCAAATCTCTTCCGGTGGCGGACATTGAGAAGCAGCTGGCTCTGCACGAGCTCACCCCCTCCACCACCTATCACATCCAGCCTGCATGTGCTATCATAGGTGAGGGGCTGCACGAGGGTATGGACAAACTGTATGAAATGATACTGAAGAGGAGGAAGTCCCTGAAACAGAAGAAGAAGCGGTAACAGCTGCTGATTCTGTGGTTCTGATTTACTGTAAGGAACCCGGGTTCTGCCGGTGTGGCAATCAACAGGTTTACTTTGCAGTGATTTTATTTTTAATATCCTGTTTGGATTAAAGCTGTTCGACGCTGTGAAGCTCTGCTGAATAATGCAGGATTTATAAACACAAGAAAACCAAAAAGAAACTTGAAGTGACTCTTCAGAGAGGAACAGCTGGCCTGTTTATCTGCTGCTTTATCACAGTCTGACTCTGGACAAGAAGCTCCTGCTGAAGCTCACTGACGACTCCACCCACAGGAGGTCTACACTGAGGACACACAAGTTTGATTTTGCACGAGGCTCGGGTCACTTGTGCCCGCTGCCTTTTTTTCTTTTGGAGAACAGACTGCAGTCTTTGATTATTGGAGCATTGAAGTAGCCTTTCCTCTGTGTGGAGGACAGAGAGTCCACTACTTTGCACTTTTCATTTCCTAACAAACAGTAGAGAAGTACACTGTATTAATAGGAGGAGCAGATCCAGGTGGTTTATGTACTAAAGCCAAAATTGAAGTATTTTTTGAATATTAAAAGATTTAAAATCCATGATTCGGATGACTGTTGTTCATTTACATGTGGTCCAAGAAGTATTGGTGATGATGTGGATGATACAAACAGCTCGGCGCGATAAGGTCAGAAGGTCACAGAGAGCCTGCAGAAGGTTAAATGAGAGTAAATCCTTGTAACGTCTGAAGCTGACGGTGTTGAAAAGGCCTCGGCACAGATTTCTGTTTTAATCTTCTGCACCAGGAAGTGAACGTTAAGAGTAAAGCCGGAGCTCGTCTGTGAAATTTACGGATCTGCATTGTGGTGCAGAGTTTACAGCAGCAGCCAGAGCTCCGACTGGACCAGAAGAAGAACCGATCACTCTTCCTCACCACTTTCTGATTAATGTAGGAACTCATTTAGTAATTGTTTCTGGCCAAAATAGGTGCAGCTGCTGTGTGAAGTCCAGCATGTATGAGTGCAGTCAGAGAGTCGCTGAGTCTCTGCTCAGATGTTAGAGGTAAACTGTTTGTCAGTTTGTGCACATTAATTACAAATTAGTATTTTCTCCATTAAGCCATTGATCGGTTCGGTCCATAAAATATGAAATGTGAAAAATGCACAAATCACAAATGTTTTGTTTTGTCTGAGCAACAAACCAAAAGATATTCAAGTTTAACATCATAGTAGTGGAAACCAGTGAATATTCACATTTGGGAAGCTGGAACCAGATCAGTTTGGCTTTTTTCTTTAAAATCAAATAACTTCTTTGATTAAATCGATGAACAAATTAATTGTTTCAGCTTTACTTGTTATCATGAGCTACAGAGTACACCACTTCTCCCAGGTGAAGTACATTTTGTGTTACTTTGTTTTGTGGCAGTTCTCTCCTTATTCACGTTGGCGTGTCTATCAGCAAATCATTCAGTGTTACATTCTGAATTACAGAGAATAAATATGTTCACAACATACATTAATTAAACCGAGACAACCATCTCAATTATTAGAGTAAAAACTAAGTGATTATGTTCACTAGCTTTAGTGTGTGGTGTGATGGAGACATCATGCTCTTAGTTCCTTGTATTCCCGGCGAAATCCCATAATGTAACGTTACTTAGACTGGCCACATACAGGGCTTTTCTCAGGCAGGTGAGAACAGGAACAGTGGTGCCTCCTGGGTAATGCAGTTTATTTAGGGCGTTTATTTAGAGTAAAATGTAGAACATGTCGAGCACTGGTTTCTGCTCCACTACATTTCAGAGGAAAATATAGTTCTTTTTACTTCACTATATTATTTAATAACTTTACAAAAAATAGACAAAAACAAAGCAGCTTGCATCTGTTTCATGGACTCATGAAAGACCATCAGACTCAAAATTCCTCAATGTGGGACAACAGGCTCAGACAAACTGAGTGACTCCCCACAAAAACATAAAACACAGACAGCCCTGTCGTCTCAGGACTACCCGTTGCTACGGCAACAGCACAGCAGAACCAACCCAGTCCAGCCTCGGTGATTTAAGAAACAGATTTCCCTTCTTGCGGTTGTCTGCAGCGTTAACATCTGTGTTTACACTGACAGGAGGTCACGAAAATGAATCTTAGTCTCTTAACGTTTCTCCAAATGTCCTCAGTTTTACAGCTTCTCTCTGTTCTGTATCATCCTGCTGCAGCTCTCCTTTGAAGCTCGATGATGTTTACACTGAGTGAAATATTAAAAGCCATCAGATATTCTACACACCCTGTGCATTATTTCAGCCTCTTGGAGTCGGCCCTGTGGGTATTTATGAACTGTAGTGGTTTATTTCTGGCTCGGTTCCAGCTCCAGTTAATCATTAATCAGTCGTCATTTATCTTCAGTCTCAGTTTGTGTTGACTGTGTGACAGCTGGAGGGCTGTGTGTGGCGTACAGGTCATCACATACACACAACAACAAACTACAGTCATTATTTTGTCCTGTAAGTCAACAATAACTGTTTATATAAAGATATTAGTATGTGGGGAATCTCACCTCTTGTATTTTAATATAAAGCAGCTCAGAGGAGATGCCAGTGGAGAAACAGCAGAGTCTCTCTTCATTTGATCCCATGTGTCAGTTTGAAACCTGCTGCTGGCCACGTGCAGCACAGCGAGCTACACGAGTGGCCTCCAAAAACACACCGCCTCCAGAGGAACCTGTCCCTGTTTTACCGTCTACAGAAACCAGCACATTACAGGTGAAGGTTACCTGGATCAGACGACACTATATGTCAGGGGTGTCAAACTCGTTTTAGTTCACGGGCCACATGCGGCCCAGTTTCGTCTCAAGTGGGCCGGACCAGTAAAACACCTGCAGATTCTTCCCTTTTCTTCTATGTGAAGAAGCACATTCTGAAGATGGTCACAATGAATTAACAACGCACGCACACAGCAGATGATGAGACGTGCGATCTCAACAGTCATCATGTGCATCAGTTTAACAGCAGCCTTTGCTGGACCTGTTGGGCCTCGTTCAGTGTCCCTCAGGTCCTTCAGGGCTTTGAGCCTGCTGCTCTTATTAGGGCTTAATGGGAACGAATGACTTCTCTGCTGTTTTCACACTTTGCAAAAACTCATCCAGTGGGCCGGACTGGACCCTCTGGCGGGCCGGTTTTGGCCCGGGGGCCGTAAGTTTGACACCCCTGCTATATGTTGAGTCTTTTGAGATGCTCACTGTCAGATCAGGTGATTATAGAGTCAAAAATCAAGACGTGGCAGACTACATGTTTGACCAGTCGTACCCTGATGCCAGAATCAGACTTCACTGTTCCACCTGACAGCACCTACATCACTCCTCTTTGTCTCTCTGGGCTCCTATTGGTCAACGCTGCAGAACATGTCAAGTCCTCTAACTTCTATGTGAAAAGGCAAAAAATCTGACATGCTAGTTTTGTCAAAACTGTTGTGCTGTAACACTATTTCTGTCCCCGACGTTCCTCATCTGATGGGACAGTTTTCGGTCTGATTCCTGGACTTTGGACTACGTTTGTGCTGAATGACTTTCTTTGCATTTGGGTTGACTAGTGAGTATATTTGTAGTTTGAATATTAGATGTATTGTGTTTAGATCAGGTAATTCCTTCCAGCAGCCAATGATAACAGCCACTGGGTACACAACATGATTGACATAATGTGGTTCTTGCAGCTCTTGAGATAATTCCTTGTATCTCATGGTTTTCCAGTCAGAATAAGTTGCATATTCGATATTACAATAGTGACGGTGAATTAAAATCTTTTTAGATACAACACTCAGGTGGGAATGTTTGTTTATGGCATATTAATTAAATAGCACCTTGTACTGTTTGTAACGTCCAGTTACTTCATCAAATTGATGCAAAAACAAATAAACTAGTTTGTGACATTGTGCACAAATGGCCCAAATATAAGATGACTGTAATTATAAGACAACCCCTCGTTTTCTAAAAACACCTGTTTTTGGAAAAAGACTTTTTGAAGATACAAAACATGTAATCAGACTAAACCTGCTGGGAAGACATTCGTCAATACTGTTAGTCCAAAGACAAGATAGTCCTCATCCTGAGCCTTTTCTTTCATGAAGGGAAACATGAAATACTTCCATTAAAGCCCTCTGAATGATTTTATCTGCCTGTTAGCTTGTCTTTGTATATTTTGTAACTGGGCTACTTAAACACTTTTATGGCCGACTAACTCTAAAAAGAGAAACCTCACAACAAACCTCGTCTTCACTGATCTACAAAAGGCAGAGAGCAGTAACTGAAACAGTGGTGAGAATAAAGTGTTGACAGGTTTTCACGCTGGCCGACAACAAACTGTGTAGAAATGTTGTAATACCTTCATTTTATGCCTTTTAAGACAACTTAATTCCACCAAATCACATGAACTCTTCTATAGAGTCAAAAGCTAAGACAGCAGTTACTGCTAACAAGCTGAATTACTAAGACGTTTGCCATTTTTCACTTACAAAAAGAGCTTTAGGGCTAGCAGTGGCTATCTCCTCAGCTAGCTTTCACGTGATGTAGCTCTGATGTTTTAGCTGTCTGTGGCAGAACTGTGGAACTGTATTTTGATTACACGTTTTCACTGAAATTATACATTTCTATGACAATAGTTTTTAGAAAGTAAAACAGACGTCAACAAGTCAGATTCTGGTTTGAACTAATATATAGTTCCTGTGTTTTGGCTTTGCAGGGCAGTTTACCAGTAAGTCTTTTTAAACATGTATGTTACAAAGTAATTAACAGAAAAGCAAGAAGAAATGGCTAATGTTTGAAAAATGCAGAGCTAGTTTATCAATGTCTTCTCAGATCGGAACCAAATCTTGTGATCTGGATATACTAATATAAATGTAGTGCAGTAAATAAATACAAACGTCCTTCTGTAATGTAGCAGGAGGAAAACTAGAGTAAGTCTCCAAAATGGAAATATTGGAGTAACAAACCAAAGCCTCTCAAGTGGTCTTGAACCACACGTCTCTCCGTGTTGAGACGTTTATCTCAGAGAGCTGTGTCCCTGGTGGATCAGCTCTTTCTCGCTCCTGCAGCTGTTATTGTGTGTTCGGAGGGTTGATAAGCCGTGCATTGTTCGGGTGTCCCTGACATATATAGGTCATGCTCTCGTTGTTCTGCCTCCTCCCTGCTGCATGTACTGCACGTGTGGGTATGTGTCACAACAATATACAACAGCCCATACGTCACCCAGGGATAACCTCTGCCATCTCCATCAGCGTGAATGCCAAGACAGTCGGGTGTAACGGTACACGGAAGTCACGGTTTGGTTCATACACCGGTTTAGGAGTCACAGGGTTCGGAGCAAGTTCAGTAGGCTACAGCTTGAAGCCGAATTGTTCCCGAGCAACTGATTTTAAAGAGGATGCAGGCGGGTCTTCCAGCTCCGCCGTTTCATTTGCGCTCATCATAGTGTGACTGACTCGCACACCAATCAGCTTGCTGTGCTAACCTCAGCACATGCTGCTAACGCTGTATGGACAAGTGGAAGTGGCGCTTCTGCACTTTGGTTCCACATTACATCAATCTACGTAAAAGTAGCCTAAAGCTAGTTATTTTAGCAAACATTTGTGGTGACTGAAGTGACTATTGATCTTAACAGACTGTTCTCTCATGGCAGACATCAACTTTAACACAGGTGTAACTAATGACATTAATTACAGCTGCAGGTGTTGAGGCTTCTGGGTCCTGGTGTTGAGCATGCCGGCTCACTGGCCAGCTTTACTGGGACATTAGTGATGCTGTTAACAGTAACTCCTGGGCGGCTGTGGCTCAGGAGGCAGAGTGTCGTTCATTAATCCCAGGGTTGGATCTCCGGCTCCTCCTGTCCACATGTCGAAGTGTCCTTGGACAAGACACTGAATCCTAAGTTGCTCTCGATGGAGGCAGCACCTTGCATGGCAGCTCCGTCACCGTCTGTGTGTGTGAATAGGTGAGTAAGTCCAATCTGTAAAGCGCTTTGGGAATCGTTAAGGCTGAAAAAGCCCTTTATAAGTTTAGTCCATTTCCTGTATCGAGTTTTTTGTTCTTGAAAGCAGTCTGAACCTCTGGGGAAAAAAACTAACTTGTTTTCCTACACTTGTGATACAATATCAATAAACATGATTAAACTTCTTATGGTTATGTTTAGGTGCCAACAGAAGTCAGATGGTGGTCTTGGTTTAACATTGAAGACAGGACGAGTTCACCGTTCTCCCTAACATTAACCAAAGTGCAAACAAAAACTTGGCACTTCCTCACCTGGAAGAAGTGCTGCCAGTGAACATAATCCAGGCAGCAATTATACAATTTCCTGTCAAAACATACTAAGACTGGTACAGAACGCTTCATAGAACAAGAACGCGTCTCAGACCACCTCCATCTCTAATGCTGTTTACTCTACAACTAGATCTCTGAATCCATCCAGTACCTGAAATCACACTGAGCTCAAATGTTTGGCTGTGATGTGTAATACATGTAATCTGTTGTGCATCACTGTAAACATGTGAGTTAACAGAGGGTTTCCACACACTGTGCTGTGCTCAGCAGCAGACTGAAGGATGTGTCGCCCTGCTGCAGTTTAGTCTGAGAGTCGAAACATGCCTCTATATGGAGATGAGGCCTTCAGGGACACGCAGGCTCCTCCAGACCATTCATCTTGGCACCAGGACTCATCTTCCCCCAGTACCACACACACACACACACTGAGGAAGTGACAAGCCATTCTTCTCGCTTCCTGCTTTGTAAAGTGTAGATGAATTATGCATTTTATTGGATGATAAAAGAGGCCTGTCAGACGCTGCATAATCAAACAGCAGCTCAGTGCGGCGGCCAGCAGACATCCAGGAGGAAAAAAACACATGCATGGTCACGTTTTCTGTTCCTACTGCTGCTCAAACACTTTGAGGACATTTATTTTTAAAAAGAAATTTAGTTGTATTCATATTTGTATGTATATTTGTATACCGTGAAGGCCCTTTAATACATTTTAAAATTGTATATTCTCATATGGACCTGGTTCACTGTTACTGAAACTCAACGTTGACAAAGTAAAAGAGACTCCAGGTGAACAGGTACGCAGACAGGAATGCACCAACACCCAGACAACACATACCACAGGTAAGAGTCAAACAGAGTACAGCTGAGGGCCGAGGTCTAAATACACTGAGACAAACTAATGACTAACAAGGTGCAGTCGGGCAGCCAGGTGAAGACGCTCAGGTGATCGACTGAAGAGCAACAGGGACCAAACTCAAGACGTTAAATCAGGGAATAAAAGTCCCAAAGATCCCCCGCAAGTTAGACAAATTAAAAAAGGTTAAAAAGTGACGGCTTGTTTTGGCATTTGATGAACAACATTAATTAAATGATCTGTGATGTTTAAAAGTGACATAACACCACCAGGATGAGGTTTTTTGTTAACATAATGGGATAACATTTGAACATATCAGGAAATCTTTCACAGACAGCGTATTTCGTTTGTTTTCCTTATAACATCTGCTCATAGCAACTTGATTTACGTTATTATGATTCTTTTTAGGCTCAAAGCACCTCGTCGACAGAGAAAGATGGTGGTCTTGGTTGAATATTAAAAAGGTAAGAACAGTGACACGAGACAGGACGTGTTTACTTTTGTTAATATTTAGCCGAAACCACAATATTTCCCTAACCTTGACTAAAGTGTTTTAGCAGCGTAAACCTGAGGACATGAATCCTGCTCTCCGGTGTTGAAATCCTGCACTCTGTAAACACTTTCTATAGCCAGCATCCGCTCCGACTTCCTCCCTAAAACGTCTGACTACGACGGCTGACAAGAGAGAACGCGCTACAACGGCCCAAACATTTCCATCAGGAGAAACGTGCTGCAGCTTCAGTCAAAACCACGACGGAAATCCAAAACAGATACAACGGAAACGTGCTGCAGATGAAAAAACGTTGTGCAGAAAGCTAAAACAAACAGCAAACACGTCAAAAACACACAAACCCCAAAAAACACTGCAATACAAATGTCAATGTAAATGTCAAATGGAGCTCGTGAGCTCGTGGTTACGACGTGGGAAGTCGTATATGCGATATGTTTGGTGTTCAAGTGGTAAGTCGTGAGAACGCTGCTGCTAGGCAACGGCAACATGGACACCAAAAGACTCCTCGTTGTTCTCTTAACATTCTTCGCTTCTCTCCAAGAAATGTTGACTTACTTTTCTATTTATCAACATTTTCCTCCAACTTTTAATAAAATTACAAAATAAAACTCTATGCAACTAAAATTACAATATACAGTATTAACTTAAAATCCACCAATAAATGAACTTCCATGGCTTCATACGTCAGCAAACACGTCACAACTCGTGAACTCGGAGCTTTCACAAAATTTCCACTTCCGAGGTCGTGAATAGATAATAAAGAGGGGGGTATATATATATATATATATATATATATATATATATATGGACTCTTCTCATAAACATGGTAAACACGACCCCATTTGAAGGCACCAAAAGTTCAGCAAAGTTGCACATTGACGCCCATGAGCGAATCCACTGATCGCGGCGACTTCATTGAAACGTTTTAAATGCTGGTGTGACTGGACCTTCAACTTTCCTCTAAATCATATTTGTCAGTTATTCAAGATAAGTTTTAAAAGACAGGGTTACCATATTAGAACAATTAGCAATGTTTCTGGTATTTGGGAGTTCCTTTCACTCTGAGTGACAGCTGTTTTTTTCCAGTCAGCAGCACTCAGTCCTGTAAACTCCCCCCAGTCAGTTCCTGGACCATCAGGAAGTCCATCCTCAGGACAGGGGGCTTTTCGGTGCCCAGAGACTGAAACAGGAACCAGATTTCTGTGGTTGAAATACAGCAAACAGTCCTGAGTTCCTCAAACGGTTGCTTGGCTCCTGGAAAAAGTTCCTTTCATTGAAAAGGGCCATAATATGATCGACCTGCTGACTGCAGGAGAGGAGGAGGACATGCAGATGCCACTTTAGATTATGATGTAAAACTGTTTTCAATAGAGCCCTCACATTTGGGGTAAAATCTCGCAGCACCAATCTTTTTAAAGTATTTATTCTGGTGAATGGCACCAAAATGATTTATTATATGTAACAGATGCTTGTTAGTGCAGAGATCTCTGGCTCTCTGTAGTCATTATTAATAATTTCCACTGCTCCCCCAGAGACTGCAGCGTGCGAGATGAATGGGAGATTGGTTTTGTATTGGATTATGAACAAGTTACCTCGGCTTTGAGGTGGTGGCTTTGATGTTGGAGCGTGCAGAGGAGAGTCGGGGTTATCTGGAAGTCAGAGCGGGCAGATGAAGGTTTGGTAAAGTGGAGCAGCAGGGAGGGATCTCCCGGCCTCCCAGCCCAGCAGACAGACAGAAAGGGCTTCCTTCTTCCAGGGGAGACGTCTTTCAGATGGAAATGCAGCCGACTTTTTGTTGCCCCAGTTTTTGTTCGTTCGCTGAGCCTCCTCCCACTCACCGTCTCTGTTCTTAGTACTTCTGTCATCCTCCGGCTTTCCAGAGACTCTGACATTATCTATTGTTATCTCTGAGCGTTTGTTCGATTTTGGCAGTAACTCACTACTACTCTGATTTACAAACAGAATGCAGAACTAGTTGTTTCAAACCGCAGATCTGACTTTTTCCTTCTTGTTTCCAGGTACCTGCATGTCTACCTACAGGACTGTCGAGGAAGGGATCAGCTTTGGTAGGAAAGAGTTTCTGCTGGATGCTCTCAGTGCATCTTCAGAGCTGAACAAGAGGAGGTGTTGGGCTGATATCGTGTAGTCTGAACCGGCATAACACACTCCAAAGACATACAGGTTCTCTCAATGGACAAATATTTTTTTGTTTGTTTGTTTGTTTTGTCTTTTTTAATACTTATTATTATTATTATTATTATTATTATATTATTCAGTGGTGCACGAAGTATTTTGGTTCCTTCACTTAGTAGCAAAACAGTATTAAACTACTCCATTACAAGTAAAAGTCCTGCATTTAAAATCTTCAGTAAAAGTATGGAAGTATTAGCAGTAAAATATACTTAAAGTATCAAAAATAAATACTCATAATGCAGGAAAATGTCTCCTGTGAGTGTATAATGTTGCAGCTGTTTGACTTTTTATTCTGCTGGGTGGTTTAATTTACAGCCCATCTGATGTTTTGTATCTAATCTGCATCTGAAAATGAATTAGTAACTTCAGGTGGCAGAGTACAAATAAACATAAAATGGAAGAATTCAAGTACCTACACATCGTGCTTGAGTACCACTGGTGTTTTTAAATGTGTAAGAATCAGATATACATCCAATAATAATGTTGTTTAAATTATCCATCCCCCAACTTCATGAACTTGTGAACTCATGAAACATGGAACAATACAAAACTGTGATATAACAGAAAGAACCACTGTGTACAGACTAATCAAAGAAACAATTACCAAAAAGGATTCTGAATGAAGTTCTGTTCTGACTGAGGAGAGACGTCTCTGACTGAAGTTAATCACACTGGTTTTATGACTGAGACCTCCTCTGAGGCACCACAAGCCTCTGAATCTGCTTTGATAACAGAAAAGGTTTTAATCTGCAGCTGGATCTGTTTTAGACGGTGATGCAGACTTTAAGACATTACCTATATCCTAAGAATCTCAGAGCTTTGGATGAGGATTAATCAGACAATTTAAAGTGAAGTCAGACTCATGATGCTGAGTTATGGTGACTTAATGCTGCATTCATTTTACCAATCTGGGAAGGCGTTCTTCCGACTTTGGTGTGTTTGTGAGCTTTTAAGTCGTAATGTGGAAACAACATGGCCGCCACAAAGAAGATGTGCTGTATTTTATGTCTCAGAGCGTTAAAACAACACGTTGAAGCTGTTTCCAGTGAGCCCCTTCTCTTTGACTTGTTGCTGCTCCAGTAAATTCAGATATTGCTTTACCTGACTCGTTATCAGAGTTGATGCTAATAAATTACTTTTCTAACTGATCCTGGTCACTCTGCATGGACAGCAACTAATGTTTACAACCGAATACCATATTACAAATTACATGTGTGCAAAATATTGTTATGCAATACGTGAATTAATAAAAAGTTTCTTACAATCAAGCAAACATTTACTTTCGTCCACCACATTTCTGCGTTTATGGCGTCAACTTTCGGTACGTCATGTACCAACAGTTGACTTGGGTTAATTCATGTTGCTGTAGAACAACCTTTAGGTGACATGCAGTCAAACTTTGCTAGATCACTCAGCTGACGTGCAAGAATTTAGCAACCGAGGATGAACCTGAAACCCGACCTCTCCAACATGAAATGCCTTTAGAAATATGGATTCTACAGATCACTGTCAGACAGTAACCAGGTCACCTGAAGTGCACGAAGACACTCACAGCCACCCAGTGTGTTTACGAGCCTCTCTGTCTAACGGGTTTATGGCCTGTTTGTGGCACACCTGGACCTGTGCCCCACTTATTGAAAGACTTTGATCCGTTACCTTTGCAGGTGTGGACTTTACAACAGGAGGTAGGTTCTGCTAATGGACCTCCTCTCCTCGACAGCCTGAGAATGCTTTGCTTTTAAGGACTCCAGCGACCCCGATCTATTCTGAAATCTTAAAACCGACACTTCTTTTTGTCAGTGAAATGAGACATTTAAAGCGCAGCCCCATCGCTTTCCAAACACGTGTTTTCACCTGCTTTTTAAAGCTCTGGTTTGAGTGTTTTGGCTTGGTTTCCTGCAGATCTCTGGTTTGCTTGACCTTTCTTGACTCATCACAGCAGTTCACAAATTGTGAAATCTGACATCAGAATGTGGCTGTAGGCCTTTTTCTCAAGAGCATCTCCTTCTCTTCTTCCTTTTTCTGCATTTCCACTTCACTGTTTCTTCATCTGTTACTTGTTTCTTCTTCTCATTTAAATGCCCCTTAAATGAGAAGTGTTCCCGTGTGAGAGGCTCTTCTGTTTGCTGTAGTGACATGTGATGTTTGGTGGCCCTGACAACGATGTTACAAATTCTGTAACTGCCTGACACGTGGAAAATCACTTAACAGAGACGTCATTGTCACAGCAGTCAGATCCTCAAATTAAACACTTGTAAACCTGCGATAATCGCTGACAGCCAACAGGCTTCTTTAGATGTCTTCTTTTTTCCAAGAAGAGTAAATTGCCTCCGTATCTCCTTGCATGTCTGAATACAGTCTCCACACACTGAAAATAAAACTCCTACACCAGGCAGAACTCACATTTAGATTCACTTCATCTTGAGTCAGAAACTCTTCTCCCTGTTTCCACAATTAATGTTTCATTAACGGGTCTCATAGTTTTCTATGATTTCCTAGAAAGGGACTGATGTGTAAATGTAAATTCATAGAGGTCGTTACATGTTATTTGGTACTAATTATAGGGAAAATGGAGATGGTCTCCAACAAATTAATTTCAATTAATGGGTGTACACAGGTTTCAGAAATAATCTCCGTCCATACTACACGCCTGGAAATGCACATCACATGACCATTCACGTGCACTGGACCTGCACGTGCCGGTGTAAACAGGAAGCAGATCGTCTGCTCTGCGGCTGGTTGGTTAGTTAGCTGCAGGAAATACTACGAATGAAGAACAGCGATGGAGAAAAGTCAGAGCAGAGATTTCTCTGCTTGGACTGACGACCAGGTGGAACTGTGACTGACAGGAAGTTCTCCATGTGGAATTAACCGCTGGGAGTCAAGGCCGATAAGGGTCACGTGATGGGAGCGTGACGAATCAGGGAAGGACACGTCATGGCTGATAAGACCCAATCAGGAAGTGAACGTGGGTGTCTGCGTCATGGTTTTGAAACGTCTCTGTTTCCGTCCGTCCTCACTAAAACACAACCTGGAGTTTTCAAACTAAAACAAGGTCAGCAGCGTTTTAAACAGTCTCAGTTTTAGGAGTTATAAAACGCAGCAGCAGTGTGGACGCCAGGAGTGAACGTAGCTAACGTAACTAGCTCGAAACAAAAAGGTTTTTGTGGGTGTAGCCTGAGAAGCATCTGATTCAGCTGCACTTTACTGGAAAATGGGCAGAGAAGCCTCTTTTTCACGAGTTCATGTTGTTTTATTTACAATGCTGCTGTATTTTATTAACTTAGTGAACAAGCCTTCGATTCAAATCAACATTAAGTGGCGTGTCGTTTTGTGTGCCAAAATGAAATGAAGCAGAAACCACGGCTGCTCTGGCTCACCGTGCTGGTCAGGCTTAGTTACTTTAGATGTTTTGTACTTTTCATGTGTTTCAGTCTACATTTAGATGTTCAAATCTGAAAAATATAAAGTCAAAACTGTAATAGAGTAAAAGAAATGCATCATATTGAGAGTCATGAATGATGAACTGGGGTGAAGTAACTGTAACAGTACTAAGAGGGTTTTACTTAAGAATGAGATAAAATATTTGTTAACTGCCATCAGAGCTCCTTGACTACAAGTCTGTAAAAAAAGCGTTTCAGTTTTCACTGTGTTGAACAAAGACATGGCAGGAGTTCACTGCAGCCTGTTAGCTGAGGGGGATGGGTGGGGTCAAAGGTCAAACCACAGAGGGGGCTCAGCCTGGCAGAATAAACACAAGCCGACTTTTACTGCTAACCAGCAGCCACAGTTTCTGTTTCAGTCTGAGCGTCGAACATTAACTGTTAAATGTTAGAGCAGATTGTGAGTTAAGCGTTCAGGACCAAAGAGTAAACAAGCACCCGGACACACACTCCTGTGTTCCTGTGTTCGGACTAATTGATGATTTGTGCTAATAAGTTCCAGAACGGTTTTCATGTGCTCTTCAAAAAGATCCGCTCTCTCGTGAAATCCCAGAAACGTCAGCAGCTTGTAATTGACTTAATGAAACGCAGCAAGACGAGCTGCTTCGGTTACAGCTTCATCTAATCACAGATGTTCTTATGTAACATGCAGAGCTGGAATCTATCAAGAGTCAAACAAACGGGGGCTGTTTTGAAATTAATTTCATTAAACAACATGAAGGCTGCAAACCAGAAGAAAGCAACATCTCGTCAGGCGATGAAACGAAATCAAAAACTTTAACACATTTAATTCCATGTCGGGTTACAAAGAGTTGAACGGGACGAATTAAACGTGTGCTTTTTATCAACATGGGATGGTAGTTTTATTGGAAAAGACTGACTCTGCTTTTGTTTTCTGGTGAAAGACTTTTAGGATTGCTTCACGCTCTGCTGCCTGCACAAGGAAAGAAATCATCAAAAACATATTGAGAGTTTGAGAAAATGAAAACGAGTAAAATGCCGTCGACTGGATGAAGGAACAGGCTCAGCTGTGAACTGATCAGAGCTTCACACTTCTTCCTCTCTTCTTCTGTGTAAATGAGATTGTCGACAGGAAATCATCCTATATGACATTACAGGATATAACACGTTGTTAACATTAGTCTGCCTCAACTATTACTAACTAATAATAACATATATATTTATATACAGTACATATTTGTGAGGTGTTTTTAAAGATTTATGTCTTCAGTAGGAACCAATGGGCTTGGAGCTGAGAGCCACAGACAGGAAGTCAGACAGGACTGAGTCATTGTACATGTTGTTGGTTTTGGTGTTTTCATGGGATTTGTTAACAATAAAATAATATAGAATGACACCAGACTGATCCTTTAACTGTGTCTCGTTGTCTCAGAGTCCTGGTTGTATCACAGAGGAAACTGACCCCAAAAAATAACCTAGAAAGACTTTTCTGACCCTGTGACCTTTCTAACCCCAAAGATGACTTATATAAGTGCTTTCAATGCTTCATCTGTAGCCTTTTATGTCTTTTCCCTTCAGGACTCAGGAACTTCGAAAGCAGTTATGCAAGAAGAATAAAAGCCCCTCTGTTTTTATAGCAGTGTGACAAACTGTGATTTCTGTGAGAGTCTGTCAGCGACTGAACAGCTCACGAGTGGAGGCGAAGCTTTTATAAGAGCTGTGTTTATGATATCAGCCGGAGACTCACTGGTCAGCTGCTGAGACGTGGAAACAACTCGAGCTTTGTTTGGTCTCACAGTGATCGAGTTGTCTGTTGGGTCGGGGTCAGTTAGTCGGTGGATGGAAAAGCTTATGGCTTTTTGCTGAAGGCCTGTTGGCTTCGTGGGTTCTTGACTCAGCTACTTTCCAAACACAGTGTGGTTATAGCAACAATGAC
Organism: Macquaria australasica; assembly: GCA_005408345.1. Lineage (NCBI taxonomy): Eukaryota > Metazoa > Chordata > Actinopteri > Centrarchiformes > Percichthyidae > Macquaria > Macquaria australasica. Next base: position 19,884 of record SEMN01001145.1, read on the forward strand.
TCTTCCCAAAAAAATGACTCATGAATGTTCTGATCTGTCACGTCTATGGTTAAAGTCTGGTTCATTTTAGGAAACTAAAACTACTTGGTTAAGGTCATTTTACAATGATTCATCAGAAACCTCAAAGGGTAACTCTGGTATTTTTAAACCTGGGCTCTATTGTTTTTTATCCTTTTTGTTTAACCAGAAACAGAAGTCTCACTCTGAAAGCTAGCGAGAGGTGAAGACGACGTTGCAGGAAGACGACGCTGTTTCTGGTTAAACAAAAAAGATCTTACTCTTTAACAAAACAGTCTGTCTCTGTAGGGATCCTTTTCATGATGTTGTCAGACACTTAGATTAACAGTCTGAACCAGAGTCAGTGACAAAAACAAGCACTTTTAGCGGACGGACTTTGACGGGTGCAGTCACCCACAAGGATTATGTTGCAGCCATTGCATCCCCTGAGGAGATCTACTGGACCAATTCCAAAACCTTTTGTACCTATTAGTCATTTAGACCCCAACATTTGTAAAAAACAAAAAACAAAAAAACAAACAGAGGATCTTCTGAGCGTTAATTGTCCTCCTCTCTCATGCTGGAAGAGCAGTAAACGACAAGATGCAGTCTGTTAGTGATCATGTATGTCAGGAACAATCTCTCGCGCATTATGTACAGATTACCCCCCCAACACGCAAAAATCAGCCTTACCACCTCGTTGAAAAAAGGAGCGAGAAAAAGAGGAAGAGAGAGGCACTGAGTAGGCAAGCAAAAAGAGTTGAGAAACTGAAACTTTATTTGGTCCTTCAGTTTTTGTGGTAACTTACTAAATCTAGAAAAAGTACAGAAAAGCCTCTGAGTAACACTCAGATTTCATGTTCTGCTGAATCCTGAGATGTTGTCAGTAACAGTATCTGCAGTGTGTCGTTAATATCAAAACATATCGCTGATGAAATATTATAAACTCAAGGCTCACTTTGTTTGAGCGTCTCCCACGGCCGAGCTAATTCCATTTGCTGAAGAAAGCCATATGATACGGCTGAAAGCTCCAAGTGAACCCTGAGTTTAGAATATTTTTTTACAGAACACAATGTTCTGCTGTGCTGTGTTTTTACATCTGATGGTTTAATTATCTCAAACCGGATTTACTGGATGACACTTCATCGTTTCAGCACCGACGCAGCCTATTGTTTGTTGTTTTTTACATAGTGCTATTTTCAGTCTGAACACCAGCTGCAACACGTGTATTCTGACTGTTTGTCTTGAGCCCCTCAGACACCCGTCTCGTCTGTAGATGACCAGCAGGTGATGGAGATCGTGGCTCAAGTTCGGGAAACGCTGTCTCAAACAAACCTGAACACTTTGTATGCCAAACCCTCCACCCTCAGGTGCAAATGTGGGGAAAGATACTCAGTCAGACTCATATGGATGATCAGGAAATTCTCATTCCAGGCAGCACGTTTACTGACAGTTTTGGCACGTTTGGAAATGTAAAGCTAAATATCCACATTTTATTTTTACATGTTTATGCGCTCACCGGCCCGGCTTCTCTGTTTCCATCCGGTGTGGATCTGCGTTTCCCTAATCTCATTCAAGTCTTTGTCTCTATGCTGACAGTTTAGGCCGTTGCCATGGCGACGTTCAGCATGTGGAGAGAGGAAATCTGGCACGTGAAAAGAGAGAAAAGCACATGAAGCCGTTCAAACGTGTGATTCCGAGCTTCACACCTCGCCGATGATATCAAGAAGTCATTATCACCTCTCGGTGGGAAGGAGAGAGGACTGGATTATTCATCGCTCCGTAAACCTGTAGGAATGGCTCTCTCTCTCACACACACACGCACACACACACACACACACAACTGGTGTTACTGGTTCACATGTTCCTCCATATAAAGACCACATTACCCATGAGCACCACTGCTTCCTGCACCCTGCCCCCTCCATGATGTCTGAGGATGTAAGTTCCCTCTCAGGCTTTCTTGTTCCATTCAATGAAACCAAAAAAACACAAAACAAAACAGGATATTTCAGCAAAACATTTATCCTGGCTTTTAAGTTGATACTTTGAACTTCAGTCCAGCAGTCACAGAGCAACATGATCCTTCATGTGGAGTCGTGTTTGTGTCACCTGATGAATCTAAGTCCAGCATTTCCTCTCTGTTAGCTCTGGTTTTGGTCTCCAAGCGGAGCTGCAGGTTCAGGTGATAACTCTCTGTAGGTTCATTTCTACCAGAGACACCGTTTACATTGTCACATAAAATATTAGTTATAGCCGCTTTAAGGATTGTCTTTGTTGTGGGGACAAACTTTTTCTGCAATTATGCTGCTATTCTGTTTTGTTAAAATACTTTTTTGTTGAATATTGTCAGTTTTCCATTCAATACTCTCAGATTTCCATATTAGTTTCCCATGTTTTCCACCATCACAAACTACGATTTCAAAACTTCAACATGTTGAATCAGACATGTGATTTTGCAGGGTTGTTGAACTGAACTGCACTGACTTGTACAGGAGTTTTTGTTTTTCTCGTTACTCGTTATTTAATACGAATGGGACATGGAGGCCTTTAATTCATTGGAATGTGTTTCTCCTTGACATCCATTTAGCTACAGTAAATAACTGTACTTGCTAGTAAAAGAGGAACACAGGAAAAAGCCGAAAAAGACAGAACATGCTATCTCCAGTTTCACAAAGTCACAATATAATAAGAATAAGTAAGAAAGACTATCCGCTAACAGGACTCTAATGAAACGTAAGCTGCAGCCGACAGCTACGGCTCAAACCGCCTGAACAAAGATCTGAGGTCAGAGTGTGAGAGGTGGATTAAAGGGCCACAGAGTCGGTCACCATCAATTGTTTTGGGATGAAAGCAAAGAAAGGCGTTCACATGACAACCGGTCAGCCGGTTCTCGTCCAGCTGTCTGTGGCTGTTGGGCTGTTTCAGGGATATAGGAATGTCATGACGACCCCCCTCAATCCATAGGGAGTAGGGACGGCATCCAGCCCCCAACCTCCCCACCCCCACATTCACACACCAGACAAAGATGGACGGCAAGAGGAGCAACTGAGGGCAAAATTTTTGGAGTCTAAGCTAAAACATATTCGTTTAATCTTTGTTTAATGAAAACCCACACTCGCCTTAACAAATCATTGTATGTAATTTATCACCAGATCGCTGTGAAATTTGGTGTGATATTTATGATTTGTTTTTGTGACCATTTGACCTTTTGGTTAGCTCTGCCATCAAGTCAAAAAATAAATAAAAATGCCTAAAGCAGCCTGCTTACGACACCCTGACATCGACCTCTAGCGACCACATGAATAATGACTCTTGTGTCCGGAGCAAAGGCTGAAGTAGCGTGATGCTATCATAGCACCACAAAACTTCTTCTAGGGAGGAGGTTGGGTCAACAAAACATGTGACTTCCTGTTTCCTACCAACAGTTAACGCTGGTTTGTTTTAACCAAGACCACCACCTTTATCTAACCGTAACTGAGTAGTTTTTGTTTCAAAACGTAACCAGACCTTAGCCATAGCGGTGGCAGATGCTAAAACAGTCATATGAATCATTTTGGTAAAAGTTGTCCCGTGCCGTTACGACAAGATTGTTTCATTTGATAAGTTTGTCATTATCCATGGTCCCCAGAGGATAAATCCTAATAATAAGGTTTATACTTTGACCGTTCCCAGGACAAAGGTTCCAGTTTCACACAAGAAATATTAAAATTGAAGAGGCAGATTTCCATAAAATGTCCAGATCCCCTTTCTGCTTCTCAGAGGGATGAACTGTTTTTGTAAAATACAAAAGAAATATGGTATATATAAGTAAAGAAAACCCTACACGTAAAATTCAGTGTATGTGAAATCACAGCATATCATAGAAGCTAGAGTAGATGGACATGACGGCATCTAATTGGGTCATTTGATGTCTGTTTGATTCTTTGATGTACTGGACTTTAACATTGTTAGTGGAAGTGTCCTTATCAAATATCAGAGTCTCTTTAGTGACTCTCAGGAGGAATTTAATAACACGAGCAGCTGATCTCTTTCTGAACCCGCTGACACTCATATCACACACTAAGCCGTGCGAGCTAATTAATGAGAAGAGATTTAAAAACAGAATACAGGCAAGGTTAGAAAGAGGACTATAATCAGTGGAAACACAGATGTACGAACAAGGTCATGAAAAGGTCAGCTCCATGCAGTCTCCCAGCAGCCTGTAAAGTTGTGTTTTTATAACCTTTGGTTTTGTCCAGCTGAGTGAGTCCATGTTTCTTGGTCATTCGGCTGTTTCAAACAGCACTGATGCTACTTTCCCTTCAAGGTAAAATGGCTCTTTGCTTTTTCAGGATTACACAATGTGAATATTGTGTCCTCCAGGCACTGGTCCAAGTTAAAGTGGTCTGAAGATTTAAACCAGGCTTAGATTTGCTCCTAGAAAGGTCTGTAAGGTCTGTAATCCTTAAGACATTAACCACCCCACTACCTCAGAACTAAGAGCTGTTTACATGGAAACAATCAAAATAGAGGAAACGTTGCTAAAAATCTGTTTACATGCACTTACGAAACCAGGTTACTTTCTGGTTTCTGCAATAATCTGCATCTTGTGTCATGTAAATAACAAACCCGTTTTGTGTAATCTGGGTAGAGGATTAAAGAAACCTGATTTCCCAGTTTCTGTAGATTTCTCCTTAATAGTTAGCTAAAGGTAACAGATACACAAAATATTAGCATTGTCGATGAACGGGTAGCCTACTTGAATTCATTTGACAGGAGTGAGGGGGTAATCTGACCAAAAAGGTTGGGTACTAGAATATCCAGGACAATCATGAATTACACAGTTTTGTGCAACTAATGAAATGAGTCATCTATTTGAGCTCTATTTGAGCAAAGTCACTGCACAGAAAGCTCTTCAGGGTTGTTTGGTGAAGTAATTTAGGAAGTGATTGCATAATTCTGACTTGTTGTTGTGGCTTCCAGACATTGACTAATTTCTGAAAACATTGCTGCAGAAAGAGCGTTTATCTAAACTGAAATCTACACTTTGGTCTTATGTGCAGAAAGCAGCACTAACAGCAGCAAGCTGGAGCTGCAATATATTCTGGGTAGTAAAGCAGTCACAGACCTCCGGCAGTAGAACATGTGGATTAGCTTAAATGGTGATTTGATGTGCCTGTTAAAAGCGTATTGGGTGAATAAATGAAAATGTCAGCTGTTGTGTTCAGTGTGAAGTGTCTGCTCGGTTTTACACTGTTGGTAATTCAATTCTCACAGGAGAATTAAATTACTCAAACAGACTTTTCTACCGCTGCTTTATGTTGTTAGAGGGACAAGTAGCTTTAGAGCTTTCAAACTATTTTTAAATTACTGTGTGACATAAAATAAATATCCTGTTCTATTCTATTCTGGTGATGCCAGCTGTAAATGTTCCCTAACAAAAACCCACATTTAATTAGAGATTTTCATATGTATGTGTGGTCCTGAAATGTGAAAATGTGACAAAATCTCCTCCCTACAGAAATCGGCCGCTGTAGTCTTGTGTTTGATACTGACAGCTGATCCTGAACTTGTGACATCAGCTGGTCTGCAGAAATATAGGGGAGGAAATTTAAAACCCTCCATATCCTCCAGGGAGAGACTGCTAAGAGACACAGAGAGGTGTGATCTCATTCAGTCAGTGCATTATTGATGACGACTAAATGCATGTCCAGTATTTAAGATGGGCAGCAATTTACACAGTCGCCATTATAATGTGAGAAACATGTTATAACGCTAAGGCTGCTATTAAGTAATTTTCCTTAATGGTTATTATCATTTTAATAACATCGTTTGTGTTTAATTGTTTAGTGAAAAACTCCTGTCACAGTTTCCCAGAAAGATATTCAGTTTACAATGTGACTCTGTGGAAGAGCGTAAATTACAGTATCTTTGCCATTTTTTTCCTGAGGTGATGTGACAACAATACGTCTCATGACTCTTTGTCATTGACATGCTGCCAAAGCCTCATGAGCAGGGCAGTCGCAGTGAGGGCAACAGTGGAAACTACCAAGGGCCCAAATATAGGGAGGGCCCTCAAGAAGCCTGGAATTAAAAACATAATTGAATCTAAATGGCTTCATAATGTCAGTAAATGTTTAACACATTATTTGACAGTTGATTCTTTGCGTCTAAAACAAAATCGGAGTAAACAATTAGCTAGCACCTGTTTTAAAATAGTTTAATATTGGTAAGTAGATTGAACCTAGGTAGCTAACATTACAATAGTTAGCTTGTTGATGAATGAAGCAGCACTGCCCTCTTCCCTCTACCTTCTCATGTACGTGAGGATGTTAGACAAAGGTGAGCAAACGTGAGCAGCAGTGAAAGGAGGCACTGTATATGACTGCTGAAGTCAGCTGTCTGTCAGAAAAGAGGCCTTTTTTTCTACCTTTGTCTTACACCGAGAGCTTAGTGAAGACAGAAACAACACGAAGGAACTATATATATATATATATATATATATATATATATATATATATATATATATATATATATATATACGCTAATATATGCTACACGCATGATATATTGATGTCTTCTGATGTGGGTGAATGCTCTGTTTTGGTGTTGCTGGATCTTAGCGCAGCTTTTGATACTGCAGATCACAGCATCCTTACTGACAGGCTCAGGCAGTGGGTGGGTGTCTCTGGGAGCGCCCTGGACTGGTTCTCCTCCTATCTCTCAGATAGGAGTTTTTCTGTGTCTCTTGGTCCCTACACATCTAAAACTGCTGCTCTTTCCTGTGGCGTGCCTCAGGGCTCTGTCTTGGGTCCTATTTTATTTGCTTTATACATGCTTCCCTTGGGTCATATTATTAGCACATTTGAAGGAATTTCTTATCACTGCTACACTGATGATATCCAGCTGTATGTCTCGTTTAAGCCTGATGACACAGACAAACTGACTGTTTTGCATGATTGTCTGACTGCCATTAAGGACTGGATGGCTAACAATTTCTTACAGTTGAATTCAGATAAGACAGAGGTCCTCATCATTGGTTCACATAGCATAGCTTCCGAGGTTGCTCAGTGTATTGGGTCCCTTTCTTCTGCTGTACAGTCTAATCTTAGAAATCTTGGTGTTATGTTTGATCAGGCTATGTACTTTGAACAACGTGTCAAATCATTGACCCGTACATGTTTTTTCCATCTACGAAACATTGCCAAACTCAAGTCCATTGTATCTCAAGCTGAGCTAGAGATGATCATTCATGCTTTTATATCATCCCGGCTAGACTACTGCAATTCCATTTTCACCTGCCTCAGCAAATCGTCTCTGGATCGTCTTCAAATGGTCCAGAACGCTGCTGCAATGCTGTTGACCCGGTCCAGCAGGACAATTCATATCATGCCCATTTTATCTTCCCTACACTGGCTTCCCATCAAGTTCCGGATTCATTTTAAGGTTCTTGTTCTTACGTATAGAGCCCTGCATGGTCAGGCACCAGTGTACATCTCTGACCTGCTCCTTCCTTACATCACCAGTAGGTCACTGAGGTCTTCTGACAAGGGCTTACTGGTTGTTCCTTGTGCCCAGCAAAACAAAAGGTGATCGTGCCTTTGAAGTGGTAGCTCCAACATTGTGGAACGCCCTCCCTATAGACATATGCCTTTAAAAAACAGCTGAAGACTTATTTATTTAAACTGGCCTTTGTATAGTCTGGTGCTGTATGAATTGGTTGATGGTGTTTTTAAGGTCTGGTTGCCTATGTTTTATTGCTTGTTTCTTTTTATTGTTGCTATTGTCTTATTTTTTACTTTTGTACTTTTGTGAAGCACTTTGTGATCTTGCTCTGTGAAAGGTGCTATACTAAATAAACTTTACTTACTTACTTACTACAGATGCATGTTTTTAGTTGTTATTCAGTTATTTGCAGATGTGCGAGAACTGATGTATTACGACGCCCCTGCTCATGGGAGCTGTAATAATTAAAATGAGGTGTTCAGATGATCCTATACAATACAATGGCAGAACTTCAAATATGTACAGAAAACTTGTTTCAAACATGTTTCAGATTAGTGATGGGAATTATGGCTCTTTGAAGGGAGCCGGATCTTGTGTCTCCGTTTTCCTTTCAGAACGGCTCATCATTCTTTTTCTTTTGTTTTTTAGGGGTCGGGGGGGTTACTAGGTTTATCTACGAAATAATTACTAATGACAGGGTACGATTTGGATCCGATTCAAACTTAGACATCCCACCAATATAATTTCACTTTGCATGTGTGGACTGGGTTTAGCAGCACTAAATTGCTCGTATTAAACATTACACAAGATGATGCCATATCCTTCTGCTTCGTCAGTAAATTTACTTCTTTTAATTTACCCTCTGTATGAAATGGGTCATGTGAATAAAGTTGCCACGCTGTGACTGGCTGCTTCTCACCTTTCAGGCAGGGAAATTTGGGTACAACGATAAAAACACTCGTCTCGGCTCCCTTCGTTTGTACCAAAGAGCCTTTGAAAAGAATCGTATCGTTCACTATTTCAGATGTTTGTAAAGACTGATGAAAGAAACCTTCGGTGAGAAAATACACTGAGTTAAGGATGCTAGTGAGGCTGGCTAGATGAGTGGGTGAATGGCTCAAGCTCTCTATTATATTATATATCATATATTGTATAACTGTCTGACGTTCTCCATGTACCTCTTGTGTGTATCGCCATCTTGACAAGGTTCATGTTTATAAGGTTTGTAAAGGAGCCTTTCTGGATTCCTTAACCCAAATTCCTTTTTAAACACCATGGACATTTATGCTTCAGCAACATAGAAAATTAAAATCCAGAGCGTCAACAGACAGAAACTGCATTGTCATTTTATTTCTTTAGTTAGATTGTTACTGCCATTTTCATTTCAGGCAACAAAGATCTTTTTCAGCAGTTTAACTGTATTATTTTGTGGCTGATGTTGAAGGACACTAACTCTGCTCTTGTTGACTGATGCCTGCTGTACAGGGTCAGGACTGGTTGAGAATGAGTCTCCTCTTGTTTCACAGCAGGTGATTCACATTCACGACCCACAACCCCCTAAATTATAGAACGAGCTGCTCTCCATGAATCTTTGAGAAATTTCACAAGAATCCCCTCCAAGCCATGAATGTACTCTGTCAAAAGCCCATCACCCCCCCAACTGTGAGCTGGTATTAAAATGCAGGCAGGGATGAGTGTGTAAAAAATTAAAATGGAGACTGGAGTGGTCTTGTCGTGTTTGGTTGGAAGCCCCTCGCTGATTAAATGAGGTGAAATCTGAAATCCTTGAGTTCCTGTTCCTGCCTTCTGCTGCTTTAATCCGGCCCTGATCTGATTATTGTAACTGATCTTTTCTCCTCACACTCTCACAGATTATAATTTCATGTTCCCATTATACAAAACAACATGCGCTTACTCTTCATCATTTTATTGACACGCAAGGGATAATACTTAGATGAAATGCTTTGTCAGTGCAGACGAAAGTCACTCAGTTAAGTCACATTTTTCTCTCATAGACTGTATATAAAGATGGACGACATCATGACAGCTCCTCAAAAGTGAAGCCAAAACATCTGGATCACTGAAAAGTCAAAGTACACGTCAAATAAAATGTTCCCAAAGATGGTTTCTGTCATTTCAGGTAGTTCTTATCACGCTGATGTTTGTTCAAGTGTTCGTTTTTCTGATCAGTTTGGTTTTAATTAGTTATTTGATGCTATAAAAAGGGGGGAGACGTCATGATTGACAACTTGTGGTGTGCTGTGATTGGTTCAGGCGGGTGTATGGGCGGGACCTCGATCACTACTGCGCAGACTCTGGCTTCAAATGACATCACCAACAAAAGATGGCAGCTCCTGTATCCGAGATATTTTGTCTTCATTTTTGTACAGTGGGAGGAAGAGGAGACACGTCGGCCATCTTTATATAAAGGCTGTAGTTTCTCTCTTCTAACGTCATCTTTCCAACTTTTTAGCTGTAACCTCTGCAGTCTATAAACCTCTACGTGGAGTAACTTCCTGTCTGTCTTCTACTGTGTGGTCAGTAGAGAACCACGGTAGTCTCTCAGAAACGCCTGCCTTCGCTGCTGTGGGAAACGCCCACCAAGAGGCTCGAGTCCTACATGCTGTTTCCACAAATATGTCAAGAAACAATATATCCTCTTTCTAAAACTGTAAAAATATGCAGAAGAATCATTATAGTTTATATTTCCTTACACAAAAAGTGAGAATTCAAATTTCAGTCCTGAGAATGCTGTTGTAGGTCTATATTTGAGCTGCTAGGTAAAAATGGATGTTGATGAATGTTGATGATTAAACACTTCAACATTAGACACAGAACAGTGATCTGCAGTTTCAAAGTCAAACATGTTACCTCCACTTGATTTCCTCAGCATTACATAAACATTACACTACTTCCTGATTTGGCTCTACGCTTTGAGAATAGACGTAAACTGTGTCTTGCAGAATCATCTAATGTGACCGTAATTCTACAGACTGTGACGTCGAAAGAAGGAAGGTGAACTACAATCTACAGATGATCAGAATGAAGCAAGATAATCAGTAGTATGAGGGTTTCCTTCCGCTCAAACAGGATAGCAGATACATTACAAAAGGATTAAAACTTCTCTGTGACATTGTGCAGCAAACTAACCCACATATTTGCAGGGGGAAGTGAAGTTTCTGTGATACAGTATCAGTGGGCAGTAAAATATGACATATGTGGCCTTGAAACACCTGCTACTGTGTTTATATTTCGGTCATTGTAGCCCTGCAGTCACAGACCAGGTGACAAATCACTGTTAGTGTTAAAATTCATGTTTAAACAGTTTCAGAAACTAAATTAAACTGAAGAAACAAGAAAGAAACTTTGGTCCTGCCACAATTTATTTAAACAAGTGCAAGCGGCATTTTTAAAATCTATACTGAGCCAACATATTCATTTGAATGTTACAATAAAAGCAGAAATAGTTCCAGAGCCATTTTCACTGCAGCTCTCAGCTTTGAAAGAATAATGCACTTCTTTTAAAAGTGAGTGGAGCGAACGCCAGCAGCCATCAGGTAAATGGAAGAGCAGTTTGAAGACCCACTGACCTTCATGTGATACCTGCAGTCTGAGAGTAAAAAGCCTCCACCGAAGTACTCCAGCGTCAGAGACTGCAGTGACCCAAATGGGCAAATTCTGTAGGAGCTAAATATAACCTGAAGGGACGGAGGACACAGATGGTAATAAAGAACAAGAGGCATTAAAATAGAGACAAGAGGACCCTGTCTAACACTTGGAAAACAACATAAAGAGTCAAAAAGTTAGCAAAGTGTGATTACATTTGCCACATGAAAACCTTGTATCTCCAAAGTGTCACACTTGCTTTGGCTGACTGATTTTGTGTATTTTGTGTATTTTATCCAAGCAGCTTTTACAGAGTTTTAAGAGCCGTGAGGGTTTAAAAACTGTCTCGACTCGGACAGAAGCAGGTAATCCTTGATTACAGGGTTTTCACCCAACAGGTCTCAAGAAAAACCTGTGCTGTTCCTGTCGTCTCTACCGCACAGCATAAAATCATTAAAAGAACATGTTAAATTTGAGTTAATCATCATCTACTCAAGCTATGTAAAATATTATCTGAATTACAGCTCTGTGTAGGGCAACATGCAGGGCTTTGGGTGGTTTTTATTCTTTAAATATCTAATGGGGCCAAAGTTTAATTTACCTTTGAATGAGGAATATTTCTAACTAACTGCTTTGGTTTATGGTCAAGCTTTGATTTAACAAGACTAAGAGTCTGCCGCCATGCTAGCAGCTCTGAGGCTGAACTTAGGCACAGCAAGGCTTTGAGCTAAATGCTAACATCAGCATGCTAACATGCTAACCATGTTCACTATCTTAGTTTAGTGTGTTAGTTTGCTAACATTTGCTAATTAGCACTAAACACAATTTGCAGCTGAGGCACCAAAGTTATTACAGTTCATCCTGAGGAGGACATGAATATTTGCACCAAATTTCCATCCAATAGATGTTCAGATATTTCAGTCTGGACCAAAGTGGTGGACACAGCTAGCTTGACTAACACTACAGGGCTAAGTCCCAAAACAAAAGGGAAACTGCCACGTTTGAATGGTTTTAAACCAAAGCTTAACTTTCTTTTAAAGATGTCTTTGCCTTTGGTTGGATGAAGCATGAATGGTTTACTGGTTTAAGGTCAATCTTGGATTTAAAATTAACACTAAAAAGTGATTCGTGGTAAATAATTCCATCCATATTTGAGTTTAGGCCGTCAAAAAGCTGTTAGTCTCTGCTGACTTGTAAAGGGGGCTGAAGCCAAACCGGGCCTGTGTTTCCAGGTCAAGTTCTTCTTGGAACATTCAACCAGTGGGTTTCCTCTGGGATCTGAGTTCTCTAACTCAGCCCAGCGAGAGTGATTTAGGGTTTGGTTAAATCTGGGGCAGCTAGCGTTACAGCAGACCTGCTGAACAAACACCCCACAGCTAAGAGATCACCTCATTCAGCCATTGTATGAAGTGGGACAGGTGGAACCGCCTTTGTTTCCCAAACAAGAAGAGGGGGAGTGAAAAGAATCCGGCTCACTGTGGGCTGAAATACTATTCGTCAAGCGTACAGTAGATCTGTGCCAACTACAGGTGGAGGACGGAGGAATCTTAAGACAACAGAGAGTGAGAAGGAGGGTGGTCAGCCAATGGTAGTGGCCCCTGCAGGCCTGACATGGTGGGGGACAGGTTGTGGGGTTGAAAGGAGGGGGAGCACCTACACAAAGGATCTGTTGTCCTTTCCCACTGGAGTGGAGGTTTCCCAGGAAAACATTACTATTCAGGCCCAGGTCCGAGATAAGAGAGTCCCCCCCTCCCTTTGTGCTGTAGCTGTGGAGGGGTCAGGAGAGCTCGTGGGGGGTGGGGTGGGGGGGTGTCTCCAGCTGGAGGATGTAAATCCACTGCCCGTCCAAAGCAGCAATGAATGGCTGCTCCCTTCTTACAGCAGTGAGATTTTCAGTTAAAGCGTTCAGGGAAGCACCGATGTCATCATTAAGGATGTTATATAACTGCAAATGTTACCTTATAAAAGCACATAGTTTTTAAATTCACTCAATAGTGGCTTTGAACTGGCTGGTTTTCTGCTTAAAGTCAGGTTTTGACAACTTTTATGCATTCCTACCAAATCCAGTAACCTGTTGCTGATGCTGTTTTGTCTTGTAAAGGAGGAGATAATACAATAATTGTTGTGATATTAATCACAGCATTATTCTGACAATTATATTCTAACAGATTGCTGTGTTTGCTGTGTGTTCCTGCAGCTGAGGTGCCGTGTGCCCTCCAGGGTTTTGTTGGCAGACTTTAGCATGTGGTAGAGGAAAGTAAAAAGCTGCTGCTGGATGTGCTCTACGGAAGAGGATTAGAGCCACGTGTGAAAAATCAGAAAAGTCAGAATGACTATTGGCATGTAGATGTCTTCAGGCCGGGACTCTTATCAAACATGTGAAGTTTGACTTTATTCTCAGATATAATAATGTCCTGGGGAAGTCTACGTCACTAAATCTCAAAATATGTTAATTATGTCTGTTTGTTCAGATTTGAAGGAGTTCTTTGTTTTTTAGGCAAATTGCAGCAGTTGGGTTAAAATACCTTAAATGCCTCCATGAGCTGTGCGTCACTGTCGCTGCTGATCGCGTTGATAAGTGGCCAAATCAGCAACACAAACTACAGTTACTAACTTCCTGTAGTTTGCATGCACCTGTCCCTTTCACCTCACCTCACTTTTTAAACCATGTATGAACTATATGTACAGCTGCTCCCTGTTGGTGATAGGACACTACACACCCTAGAAGTTTGGTTATGCAACATACTTCTATATTTCCAGCAAAGAGACATCTGTTGCTGTCTTTCTTTCCAAGTTATTCTGAGGTTGTTGATGACGTTGCAGGAAATGAATAGTTGCGACATGAGTGGCTGCTGCATGCGGGAGGGAGGGAGGTGATGATGCAGAGGTGTGCTATGCCAGGCTCCAGCCATGTCACTGAAGGGGTGTGTTTGATCGCACACCAGACCCGACTTGTTCGACAGCCAACAAGTACACACACTCCTGAACTGAGGTGTGCTGTTTCTGGTTTGAGCCAAGAACATTTTGAAGAGTGGGTGTCATCTCAGATCCAGGGAGGGAAGTCAAAGACCTGACAGAGATGAGCAGTCTTTCACGTCTGTACTTGAGAAATCATCCCTGCAGCCCACACATTTCCAGCTCATCACTTTCTGCTTTACACATCTGCAGCACTTACTGGAAGAACAAACCACAAGCTGACGGTGAAGCACGACCTTCAAACAAACTTCTTCCTGTCATATTTGAAACAGCTGCAAAAAATTATCAAGGCGATTAGTTTGATCTTGCCCTGATTTGTTTTTTTTTTTAAAAAGGAAAAGTGTCTGAGCAGCAGAGACAGGACATCTCCACTTAGTGCATCTAATTTCTGCTTCTTAAAAGACAAGTAACACCAGTTAAACGGAGAATTTCCAGGTTTCTTACTTTTTTATAAACAAATACAAAGGAACATTTATTTCATTTTTGAAGAAAAATAGAAGCGGAAATTGTGTTTGTGTGCAGTCTGCTGCCACAATTGAGTGGTTTTAAGTTAAATGAGAATAAAGTAAGTGCATCATTCTGCTCCATCTATTATATTTTACATTAAGAGACAGGAAAGTATTTCTGAAGCACTGCTCATGTTTTATAGATGATAATACGGTTTTATTTCTGGTCTGGAGGAATGCATTTGGATATTAGTGAGCTGAATAAAGTATTAACTGTCACAGGTGTTTCATCATCTCCCCCATTATTCAGACATGACAGCGTCTCAACTCATCCGTCTCTGGAGCTGCGACCGAGACGTTTTACAGCCAAACCTGAAGATGTTTTTTGGGGATTAAATCTGCTGACGTTCTGTTTTCAGGCAATATGCAAGATTGTACTTCAAGCAAACTACATGCTTTTACTCTACTTAAATTTCATTAATTGATTTAACTATTTAAGTTAAATTTTTCATGCAGAATACTTTTTTCCATCACTATTTTGTCACTGGACATCAAAAACACTGAAACCCGAATCAAATCAAACTTTATTCATACAGCACAAATCATACATCAAAAGCAACTCCAAGTGCTGAACAAAGCAAGCAAGTATAAAATAATAAAACTAATAATAAAATAAGAAGAAACCGTGAAAGTGCAAGTCGAAACAAACACACACTAGATGAACGTCAGGCTAAAAAGGTCTTTGAAAGATGAGCACACCTGAGAAAATGTTTGGGGGGGTTGCACAAAATATTATTTTATGATCAATAATAATGTCAGTTGAAGCAACATGTATAATTCATTCATTAAAAGGGTATTTTGAGCTTAATATTTGCAGGTGATTTGGACATTTGATATGATTTTAGACCACCTATTCTTGTTTTTTGCCAACACACAGACAAGAAGCTGACGCAGAGTTTCTTTCCTGCTCCGGTTTGGTTTTGTGTTTTTTTCCATTACTGCCAATTTACTTCTTTACTACTTACACCTCGCAGCAAATAAGTCGCTTCATAACTCAGCAAAGTTGACTCATCATTTATATTCACAAGTTAGAAGTAAATTAAATACAGGCTCAGATTTCCATGAAAATGTCTGTGGATATTCATGGTTTCCTCTATCAACACCATCAAACACCAAATTAAACATAATTCTCAAAACAAGAAAGCAAATATCAGAGTAACATCATTTAGTGTAACAGAAATATACTCTTTCTGCTATCCTATCCTGTCAATCATCTGGCGACCCCTCATGTTTATCTTTCGACCTCTTGTGGGAGTCCGGACCCCCATGTTTGGAACCACTGCCTCAGTAAGCACTTCATAAACTCTGCACAGATTCGGAGGGAAAGAATTAGACTGTTTGCTTTTATAAAGGACATGGTCAGCAGAGCTGTTTGGCCACACAGACTCCGGCTCTGCAGCGGCTCATCGTAGACGGGATAACGGAGATCCACCGGTCTAATTCCTAATCCAGGACTAGCCTGCTTCTGTGTCCCGGGAATCACCCCGCGGATCAGGGCCCGTCTTGGTGCCAAAAGAAAATGATGAAACAACGACTGGCAGACGGCAACACAGGCTTTCGCTTTAGTAATGCGGGATGGTTTCACCCTCCGAAATCACCAACCATCACTGCCTGAACAGCGTGACACTCTGCAGCCTCGACACACACGCCAGCAAAGGTTGCTGCCAGCTGTCATCTGATGTTTTGATTTGGCGTGGCAGAGGGGAGGTCGTGATGATGATGGACAGGCACATACTCTGGAGGCCGGAGACGCTCACAATCCTTCACATGCCTGAAATATTCCTCTTATCCTATAGATAGATTGATGTGGAGGTCCAGAGCAGAGCCATGATGGTATTTGATTACAGACCTAAATAAAGAGGAGGGTAATTGCAAGAATACTTTGGATGGTTGAAATAGAGCCACACTGCAAAAAGGCTTAAGGTTAGCTGTGCAAAATGAGGCCCGCTGCTGCTGACAGAGATACATGTCACTTAAAATCTGTACGTATGGACGTTAGGGCAGCCTTCCGAGATTTACTCGCCAAACGGAAATCCGGTCGGATTGTATCCATCTTCGGTTGCTCACGCTCGGCCGTCCTCACCAGCCCAAGTAGCCTAGCTTAAAACGTAAACACGAAGCACAAGTTTTACATCCGTTACGTTTCACCATCCAATTAGTTCAGCCGCAAGGAACGCACTACGAACAGCCCAGTCTTACAAAATTGTTACAGGCAATTATAACGTCGAGAATTGAGATTTAAATTTCCGATTATTGACTTTTCTGCATCGAGACATAATCGTTAATCAAGAATTGATTTTTTTCCACACCTCTAATGGATATGATCAATTCATGTTTCCTTGCCACAATGAATAGAAGAAGAAGAAGTTGTAAAAATTAAAGAAATTAAAGCAAATATTAATCAAAAGTAAAAAGGCGTCTTTACTCAGTGCAACCATCCCTGTCTTTAAATTTAGATTTGCAGATTATGGCGATGACAAGCCACACTTAGAAAAACGTGTCCTTGAATGTTACTACAAAGTGTTACGAGGATGCAGCTGTCATGGTTGTTTTGATGTCAGTTGTTTTCTTCAGACAGCCTGTGGCGTTGACCCTGTTTCTAAAACCAACATGACACAAAGTAATCGACATCTACAGCATTCAAGCAAATTCTGTCAAAAAATGTGGCGATAGGAAGTAGCCGCATTTTCACACGTGTGTAGAACAGATCGGGTTTCCGTACGGATCGGGCAGCGACAGGCAGCAAAACTTTACCTTTTTGCTAAACTCTTTAAAACAACATAAAATCAAAAACAGTGTCCAATTAGTTACATGCTACAATTACATTTTCTTTTTAAAACATTCAAAATTGAATCTGTCAGTCTGCTATTTTTTCTTTTTGTTCTTGCTTTTTATTTCTACAGAAGCTACAGTTGCACATTTTTATCTTTATTATTTAACACTGCTGTTATGAGGGCTGTATGGAGATATGCTATTGATATTTTATAAAGTTTCCAATAAAAAAGCAAGACAGCAAACGAGCATAATTCTCGCTGAAGTATTCTTAAATCTCTCTTCTGACTTAATTCTTGTCATATAAGCAATTTTGTTAATGTGGCCCTAATCACCCTCTGCAGTTAATGACTTATAAGATGTAAAGATGGACATTTTTCCCTCCTGTGCTGCAAAAATCTGCATCTTTACATCTTATCTGACATCTTACAGTGTGATTTTGCTCCGCACACAGCAGACTGGCTGCTCAGGACATCTGCGTAATAAGTATTCGGCAGAGCGATGAATAGATGGAGCAGCAAGATGAAAAAGAGCCACTGTTAGTGCTGCCAGCCCTCATTTTCTCCCACACAAACCGCCCTGTCGCCACCAATCACACATCTGCTCTGCTGAGGCTGCCTCCGCTGTCCCAGGGTGCTTTGCTCGTCCAGACGCTGTGTTAATATTCCTCACGCGTACAGCGGCGGGGTAATAATCATGTCAGATGCTGCTTTGATTTGATTGAACGTTTCAGATTATATGTGTATCAAACAACATGTCAAGTTTGACAAAAGAATATGATACACAGAGAATAACTGTATGAATGCATAATGGATGTATATTCTGTTGAGGGAAGTCTAAGCTCTGCCGGCCTTTGAAAGTCAGGTTCTAATTATCCCGGAGCTCATTGGTGGAGGCAGAGCTGCTGGAAAATACACAAACATGTGCAGATAACAATCAGTCAATTATTTTTATTTTCACGCCCTAGTAGTGTTTTCCAGAGATGTCTGTTCTACTCCTAGTCAAGACAAGTCTGTAGTCAACAAAGACCAGTTGAGTCTGAAGTTAATTAACAAGTCCAAGTCAAGTCTCATGTTAATCAAGACAAGTCCAAGTTGAGTTTCTAGTTAAAAAAGAAAGGTCCAAGTCAAGTCTCAAGTTAACAAAGATGATACTAAGACAATTTCAAGTATCAAGTTAATTAAAACAAGTCCAAGTTGAGTCTCTAGTTAATTGAAACAAGCCCAACTCAAGTCTTAAATTAATCAAGACAAGTTCAAATCAAGTCTCAAGTTAATTAAAACATGTTCAAGTCAAACAGCAGGACCAAGACAAGTTCAAGTTTCAAGTAAACTTAGACAAGTCTCAAGTTAATCAAGACAAGTCCAAGTCAGGTCTCAAGTTAATTGAGACGTCTGAGTCGAGCCTTGTCCAGCAGAAATCTCAGAGACAGATATCTCAAAACTTCAGCAAATAAAACCAAAGCTGTCTTCATGGGTAGATGGTCATGTGTGTAAAAGCTCACAAATAACGTATGTCCTTATGACCCTTAGAGGGTGTAAAAGGTCATTTGTTGCTGCTGTATTCTAAAACCAATAAAAACTGTAACTGTAAAGGGAGCTAAATATAGCCTGAGCTAAACAGAATAAGTGACATGAATGTAACCGAGCTCCATGGTAACTTAAAACCTAAAACCATTACTGCTGTGGATTACAGTAAGAGAGGGCAGGATGGAGCCTGAGGTCGAGGGGTTGATGGTAGGGAAGGAGAGCGGGATGGGGAAGGATTTGGGGGGGATTGGTGTTAAATGAATCACTGGCAGTGATGTTTGATTTCCTTCCAAACTCTCTGCAGCCTCCCAGGGACACAGAGCAGCTGCAGGGCTGGAAATCCACCACTTGGCTGGTTGAACTGTGTCAGACATGAAGAGCTGTGCTGACTGCTGCCACTCGCCAAATCCTTCACTTGTTTGTCTTCTTTCTCCTCCCATGAACTAGCAGAGCAGCGCTGAAAAACAAACATGAAAACATTTAAAGGTGCGACACATGGCAACTTGTAAAAGAACCAACAACTTTCTTTTTGTTAAATTAACTCTGCTAAGAAAAGACTGTGGTGTAAAACTGCAGCTGCCTGTCTGATCACTGTAAACCACTCAGAGTCTCATAAGTATTAAATGAGACGCCGTCACATCGTGAATCACTCTGTTTACACAGATGAAGCTCTGGTGTGGGTGTCGACGCTGCTGGGAAATGATAAACTGAAACTTAACACTCAAGTACAAAGTCTTGTCAACCATTTATCTCTAAAATGTCGACTCATGAAGAAAAACCTTGTTGTGTCGTCACGGTGCATTTTTGAGATAATCAAACTGTTATATGTCTAAGATGATGTGGAGTTTTCTCAACCAATAAAAGTTGTTCAGTTTATCTAAAAGTTAATTTAAACATAGTATCACTGGATAAACTGCAAGAATATAGCACAGCGTGTCAGATAAGTAACTGGATCTATAGATTAAACCAAGACATGACCTTTATTTTGGTGCACGTCTGCTGCAGTGACTCTGGAAATCAGGTAAAGTTTGTATATTTTAGAAGTCATACAATGCTTCTTGTCTGTTAAATAATAATAAAATGTTGTATTTGTTTGAGTCCCAAACAGACCCAAGAAACAAACACAGGGTAGAAAATAATACTAAATAAAGTGTTTGTGTACTTTTCTCACGTGTTCTTGCAGGTTTTTGGTCTGAAGTGTGAAGGAGTTCAGGGAGAGTACAAACAGTGGGATTTCTCAGCGCTGCGGCGTGTTTCCACATGTTTATCTGTGAACCGACAGGCTCTCCAGGTGTGCAAACACATGGCTTATGCCTGTGTGTACCTGCCTGAAGGAGCCAGCTGGATAAATCTCTCAGGTATGACTTTCATTTTGTTGGTTTTCTTAGAGTTTTATCACATTACCCTGGAATCTGTGAAAAACAGCTGTTTAAATATAACCCCTTCAGCTCTCGGGTGTAAACTGTGGAACACTTTTTCATGAACAGTTTACTACATGTGTAGAGAGAGCAAATCAAATCCCAGTAGATTGAGTTAAAAGACCATTTATTAAAGGC
This sequence comes from Macquaria australasica, assembly GCA_005408345.1. NCBI lineage: Eukaryota > Metazoa > Chordata > Actinopteri > Centrarchiformes > Percichthyidae > Macquaria > Macquaria australasica. Next base: position 40,314 of record SEMN01001145.1, read on the forward strand.
TTTTTAATTTTGGTATTTTTTGGTTATTGATCACAAAGCAAAGTCTAACCTCTCCCTCTTCTTTTGGTCTCATTACTTTACTTTACTATATATGGCATTATAACCCGTCCTGAAAATAACAGTAACTGACCCAAGAGCCTGAGACATGAAGTGACGATGAAATAACCCTCCAACCTAAACAACAGAACAGGTTGTTTGTCAATGACTCCCAAAATGACATATATAGACGTACCGGACATTCGTTGTCATGGTAACTACAACACGTGGTTAACGTTGTGAAGCGGTTGCAGTTTGGTTCGGTTTAGGCAGCAAAACTACCTGGTTAGGTTTAGGAAAAGTTAGTTAGTTACGTAACTTAAGTTAAAATAAGTCAACGCTGACTTTTGGTTTCACACAGGACACGAACAGTCTGCTGTGTGAAAGTCCTGCCGTCGTAATCAGCTGCTTGCACAGACGACCTATGTGGCCATATTTTTGGGGAGGGCGGTCTCAAATAAGCAGAGAAATAAAGGGAGTGAAAGTCAACCTCTGGCTCAAGAAGTGGATTTGCTGCTGCCTCTCTCCCACCAAGGGGGCGTTGTGCTTTATCAGAACTGCTTGTGGTTGGTTGAGCTGGTGACTGGTCAGCAGTGCAGAGGTGAGAAAGGAGCCACATGTTTACAACATGTTGCAGCGCCATGACTGCCTTCCAGAGAGACTGTCTGTCTGAAAACGTGCACCGTTATCCTCAGAACAGCTATTAACGCTTCTGGCCTTTTAATGTGGTCGGACGACACTCTGTACAAACTGGATATTTTCAAGCATACCCCTCTCCTTACTGTAAAGAGCCGTGAAACGTACAAGTAATAACTCACACAGTCTCTCTGAAAGGAAGCCATAATGCTGTGTTTGCGTTTGGTTGTACACACGAAAAGGAAGGAAAAAGTTGTGTGAAGAATGAAAGTTGTTCAGCAATACGAAAAGCACTTCATTTAAAGAATACTGATCTGACGGCCAGATCGACGGGACCACCTTGTTTGTCAAAGCCTCCCCTTTAGATTTTAATGACCCCGTGACCTTTCACCCAGCTTTGCCCTCAGGACAAACTTTACATTTTTAGCCACTTTAGCTGCCTAGCTCAAGGGATGGCAATGTAGATTGGTCGGTCGGTCCACCACTCTGGTCCAGACTGAAAAATCTAAACAACTATTGGATGGAGTGCCATGACTTTGCTCCACCACCAGTAAGGCTCTACGAACAGCTAAATCATCAGTATGTTGTTTGTTCTGTCCAACACTTTCATATTGTGGCTGTAATGGACACTTCAGTCCTACTAGCGCCCCCTAGAGGCTGCAAACTCCTGAATTACAAAACTGAAATAACAGCAAACTATAATTCTCGCCTTTTTCAGTAAATATCTTACAACCAATTTAGATGCAGATTAACTATCAGAGCTTTAACCCCTTTTACCATTGTCTTATGTAAATATATCTAAACGCTGAGGGGATTCAGGAGAAACCTTTGAAAAGCTGACTCTGAATGTGACACCTTTCAGCGCCTCGAGGCCAGACTGCTGCGTTTTCCTCTGCTGAGTCCAGCGCTCTTATTGTTGTAGATTCACTGGGTGTTGTCGGTACTCGGGTTTCCCACATACCTCCATCCATTCAGCTCCACATCCACCGACCCCACCCCCAGCACAGGCAGGTAACTGCAGCTGGTGGAGGAAGAGGAGTGTGAGTGGCTGCAGGGTGATGAACACAGTAGGAGTTCCCCCTTTTATCACTTTTCTGTCCCATATCCTCTGTTAGCACAACAATCCCTCGGTCTCTCTCACTGTTGTTCTCCGTCCTCCCATTAACTTTAGTTTTGACTGGAACAGATTAGAAACAGGAGATATAGTGTCAGCAAAGACTGACGTTGTGTCTCTCATGGGAGTAAGTTCACAGAGGACGTCAGTCTGAAGATGCTCGAATAAAATCTCTCACATGGAGCTCAGGTTCAAACTGAAAGTTACTATAGTTACTGCAGTAAGTAAATTCAACTGCAACGATTAATTGACTGACAGAAAATGCAACTATTTTGATTATTGATTCATTGTTTTAGTCTCTTTTTTTCAAATTCTCTGGTTTACATTGTGCTTCTGCCTGAGCCTGTTCAGTCACTACGTCATACACAAACTTGTTTATACTGTTTATATTGTTCATACTTACTGTATTATGTGTGATGACTGAATAAAAATACTACTACTAATACTACTGAACATAAGTTTTAGGAGACAGGAAACATTTGCTGCTCACGTGTTAATTCATCAGTAACAATAATCAGATAACACTCTGAAAGGGAATATTTGATTGATCGTATTTGATGATTATGATCAATATGTTGTACCATCATCAGTTCCAACTTACTCCTTAAACTCACTGCAGCTCCCAAAAACTCATCAATATAATGGTTTGCAACTCGACTGCTCCACAGCTGGACAGCAGACCCTCACTGCACATTAATCAAGTGAAGCATTTAAAGTCGTCAATCTTTAAACCATAATATGAATAACATGCAGGGTGATCTTTATTCAGAATAAAAGCACTTTATGCATTTGAATTTTTGGAGCAAATTCTCTCCTTTATTGCCTAAAAGTAAAGAATCTGAAGCTGCATGAGGAGCAGGTGGTTCCTCTCTCTGCTAATCTGTTGATTTCACATTGACATATTCAGATCCTCTGCTTGTTTCATGTTCATCACAACACGACTCCTCAGCTCATGTGTTTGATCTTCAGCCGAGGCGGCCTGAGGATTCCCCCTCTTCCTCTTCCTCTCTCCGTCTCTGTCTCTCTCTCTGTCTGTCCCTCTCTCTCTCTCTCTCTGTCTGTCTGTCTCTCTCTCTGTCTGTCTCTCTCTCTCTCTGTCTGTCTCTCTCTCTCTCTCTCTCTCTGTCTGTCTGTCTGTCTGTCTCTCTCTCTGTCTGTCTCTCTCTCTCTCTCTGTCTCTCTCTCTCTCTGTCTGTCTCTCTCTCTCTCTGTCTCTCTCTCTCTCTCTCGCTGGTCTCTCCTGAGCTGTGATCACATCACTCACTGGCTCACGTGCAGATGGGGTTGCCAGGCAACCACGTCTGGTCACCCAACAGCCCGGTAATCCAACAGAAGATGCAGATTTTACTGGCAGGTTTCAGTCTGAGTCTGAGTGTGTGTGTGTGTGTGTGTGTGTGTGTGCACATGTGCATACAGTATGAATGCATGTGGGAAGATTTAAACCCCTGCTGCAAATTTGCATGTATTTCCATTAAGATTTACCTCTCAGCAGAGTGCAGGAGGTGTGTGTGTGTGTGTGTGTTTTTGTTTACCTGCATCACAGCAACCGAGGCTCATTTTGTATTCCAGGCAGAATTTCCTAACGTCGAGGCCCCAGAGTCTATTTAGAGGAGCAGACATCTGAATGCACTGGCTGTTTACTTTCCTGGTTGTTTTGCAGTACAGCTGCAGGTATTTTCACAGTGGTGTTTTATCAGTATTGCAGTACTCTGGAATATACGGGATAAAAGGTAGTGTGTCAGTGGTGTGGTGTGAATATACAGTGTGTTTTCATATTCTTATTCAATTAGAAAGGCAAAAATGTGTATATTCCATTTAGTCTATAGCTTTACTAAAACTGTATCATCATGTGAGCTTCTGTGAAGAAACCCTTTAAAATAAACAACAATTTGGGCCTTTACAGCAAAAAACATTTCAAATGCAAAAGAGGAAAAGAGGAGCATGACTCACCAAGTCTACTTTTCTGTGGATAATTTTTGCTGCTCTTGACTGATTCAAGCAGTCCTTTGTGCTTTTCTTGTAGCTGCACAGTCTTTTCTTTTTAGAATGTTGGTCCATATTTGTACATACCAAACCGACCGAACGACACCAGATGTTACTAAACATTTTTTGTTGTTGCAGGAATTGGTGCATTTAAGCAGCTATCCATACAAGTGTGCTTGAGGGGGCCTGTGATTGGACAGGTGAACATGAGTCGGCCAATCTGGGCTGGAGTCGGGGAAAGAAGCAACCAATCACAGGCATGGTTCAGTTTCTTTAGTGCCAAACCCCGAAGATTTTATTTCTGGGTATGAGAGAGGCAGTGCAATAAGAGCGACTTTAAAATGTGTTCTGAACAATTTCAAGAGAACAAAACCAGGTTGTTTCTTCCACTCATTGTTTGCTTTCCAAAACAACCAACAGTCAAAAATAAAATATATTCAGTTTACAATGAGGAAGAGGAGGAAAAGCAGCAAAGTCTCTAATATGAGAAGTTGGAACCATCAGATGTTTTAAAAAATGATCCAAATTAATCATCAGAAGTAGGTGACAATTAATTTTCTATTGATTGACTAATAGATCAGTCAGCTAATCATTGCAGCTCTCTCTCAGTGTGGTTCTAGTGTTCAGTGTTTTGGTATCTGATAAACTCGTGAATGGATCATCCTCTCACCTGTACCTGTAGCGACACACCAAAGCAGCCTGTTGTGTTTTTGATGTTGTGCCATTTTCCATCTGCACACAGCAGAATAGGCCAAAGCCTCACTACTGTCCCCTGGAGGATGCAGTGTTCATTGCACCCAACAAATCTAAACAGACTTTTCTGACTAAACTTATTCTCACAGCCTCACCTAAAAGAGCTGCTAAAAGTTTGTCCTGAGGGGGGCGCTACAGGAAAGGGTCAATAAAATCCTCTGGGGAGCATGAATGTGATCAATATACTTCACAACAACATGTGTGTTAGATAATGCGACATCTTGTGTGCAAAGTTAACATTTTGGTCTGAGATTATAAGCACCCGTCCTCTTGCAACCGTGAAATTATATTCTCACATTTTTTAAATCAACATAATGAGGACATGTTGTTAGTTAAAGGGGCACTCCACCTGTTTTACACATGGAGTTCAGCTTGATCATCATTGTTCATTCTGGGTTTCTGGGTTCTGTGTTGTATAAAGATTTGGTTTCCACGGCAGCATTTACACTCCCAGTAACAAAAGCCGGTCAGTGGCTGCACATTTACTGTCGTCAGAAACTCATTTATCTAATCTCGAAGGGCAGATAATGTTTTAAAAAGAAATGTCTTCACTGTTTTTTCCATTGCAGTGTTTGGGAATGATTAATGTCGTCCACTCCCTCAACAACTGAGGCACCAGAGGAGTGTGGAGGTAACTGGGCAGTTCCCACTCTGACTGTATAAATATGAAACAGGATGTGGCAGGGGTGTCCGTATACTTTTGGCCACATAGTGTGCATGTAGAAGAACTTCTGCATCTGACATCTGTGTTGAAAACAGACTTGGTCAATGTGACAGCGATGGAGAACCCTTTAGATTTTAACGACCCCCTGAAAGATGTGTGTGCAAATGGTTCTTCCCATCCCCGCCATCTTGGGCCAAGTCATGCAGCCATTATTTTGCAACCCTTAAACTACCACTATGTGTTTGTTTCTACCTTGTTAATGTCAGCTAAGTGGTGCCGTAGTGGCTATAGGGAATGTGAAGTTGGCGTCACGCCGTGTTAACTAACGGGATCCCACTAAACCTATAAAGGATCTTTTTATGCTGGCACTGTAACTGGACTAACCTGTAAACCTGTTTTTTAACAAGATCCAAGATTATAGCAAATCTTTTTTTATTAATAGCCTAATGCGACTGATCAAACCCACTGACTATGACTCAACAAAATAATCACAGAGCTGAATGTTTTTGAAAGTTTTGTATTTTGTTTGGTTTAATATTTGGGCCACCTTACCGTCGTGAGTAACGTCATGACTGAGTTCTCGCAGTGTGAATTAGCAGATCTTTCACTCAGCCACTGCAAAACTGTTCATGAGCTTTGGGGGATTTGTAACTTTCAGACTCACGCAAAGTTTATGCCAAGTACGTCAGTGGAGGTAGCGCATCGGGGTCCGTAGTCCTTCTCTGGATCTATGTTGTCGTCTAAAATACAGTTGCTTGGCATTGCGATTCAGTTTCTCCTGGTAGTGTCCCTTTTCTTTCCCTTCTCCATCGGAGTTGAACGATTTAATTAACTTTTTAGCCAAACAAAACAAAAAGGTAAGCAGGTAACCAACCCCGGTAGCAGCGCATTTCTCACAAGATGGTGGCCCTGTCCCAACATGCAACACGGTGTGATGTACCTTCATGTTCCCTATTATGTGCAAGTGAAGGAAGGAGAAAACCGCTGGACAGTTAGCCGCTACGTGCTAGCAGAGTGCGCTGACGCACAACCCAAACTCGAGCTGCCGTTACCGGGGACGGGACGGATACCGACACTTCTACCAACTTCTCTCCTCTCGATAAAAGCAAGTGTGCATTTACCCTCTCCTGAAGATCACTGTTACACTTCTGCAAGTCCCACACAACAGATAGGGACACATGTCGGCTAAATTGTCAGCGCCCAGTACCAGTGCCGGTGTAATGAGTTTATTTCCTAAATTGTAGATGTGATAAAACAGATAATTTTGTTCTGTGTTTTGAATTGTAATTTGTCGAGGAAGGTGGACATATGGTTTATCTAACGAACGTGCAGTGAAAGTGATCCTGCTGTCTGATGGCTCCAAATGTTCTGTGTAACCCGAGACGAGCTGTGGAAATCCACATGGCATCGATTATCAATAGGAGTTTGTTGCATTATGGAGAACATTATGGAGAACATTATGGGGCCCTGAAATATGAAGAAAGTGACGTAATCAGTTTTTATGAGGCAGTGGAGCGGTTGATCAATGAGATCATTTACCTCCAGTCAAAATGTCTATAACTGCAAACACTATTTGTGTTGCCACATAATACTTCAAGCTTTTCTATGATGGAAACACTGAACATGAAAACAAGCCTCTCGGTTCATTCTGGCACATTTAATTTAGAATTATATCAACTGATATTTAAATAAAATAAGTAAAAAATGAGTTTATAGGACAATTAGTTTCACTAATTGTATGTAATCATTTCAGACAGTTATTTGTATTATATGGCTCATTTATAATGTTTCAAAAGTCTTTTTTTACATTTCCATTATTGCTGTATTAAATGGCACTATGACTTCATAATAATAATAATAATAATAATGATAAATATAATGTGGTTCAGACGTTTCATGTTCCCCACAGGATGAACTGTAATAGCGTCATCATCAGGTCAACATTTTCAGTAAGTGTACCTTCATATATCCTTAAATGTAAAAACTGTTTATAGACCAGTTAGAGATGCTTCATATGAGAAGTTAGAATTGTTGACAAATACAGATAAAAATGTCCTGATATTTGTTTAGAAATATAATGACAACGCTGTAATTCTTCTGTGGTAATTTCTAGGAGACGGGGTACTTTTTTTAACTTTCACAGCACAAAAGACGGCAACATTTATTAAAACCACGTTGTTTCTCCTCCTCAAATGTTTCCTGTGATCCCAGAAAACAGGAAACATTAATTAAGAGTCCACATGAAGGTTCAATGTGCTGTAAAGAGGAAATATTCCAGACAAGGTGAGTCTGTCTCATCAGCTCACCTCCTGCCAGTCCTGTCGGCTTTATTAGTTACAGCTGCACAATTTCACTTTTACAAGATTTTCCATCACTAATGAGTATGTATGAATACTTTAATGTCAGGACAGATTTTCCTTTTTGATTGGAGCTACATGTGAAATGTAACTGAAGTTCTTTGCACATGATTACTTAATATAATTCTTCAATTAAATGTTTATTTATTTACTTGCTAATCTGACTATTTTGCATCCTCTTGATAAGGTGCAGTCTCTCGCCGCAACTTTTGAAAGCAGCAAGAATTTCAAGAAGAGTGTGCAAGAAATATTTGAATGTTTTCTTCATCTTAAGATAATTGTTGGTGTCTGTTTATTTCATGGTGCGATGGAAATCAGTTTGGAGCAACTTGATTAACTGCAACGTCAACACTAGAATATCACTGAAGAAAGTTCAGTAGAGACTTTTCTTTTTAAGACAGCTGAAAATTTTTCCATATCTCAGGTGCAATTTTGTCCTGCTGGCATGGAGGGCATCCCCACCTTCAGGATAACTGTGCAGTATGGATACTTATGAAAACTCATAAGCCAGGAGCCTCCTGAAATCTGCACCATAACTTCCTGCTAACCATCTTTTTAACTTCCTCTTTCTCTTAAAGAGGTGCTGCACACTTAACTGTGTTTTTTGAGCTGTAAACTAAATGATGTGACTGTACTGTGATGAAACATCAATGCTGCTGTTAATACTGACATTTCTTACCAAATGTATAAAAATCTGCATTTCATGGGTTGAAAATGTCTCAACACGCCATCTACTGTTTAAATCAGCTCTGAACCTGCGAGGACAATACTGACATAGAGTTGACCTGTTGGGACCTGTCTACGTCATGAAATTTATATTAAAAAAGACCCTAATTAGTGTCAGTCGGTCTCCCCCCGTCCCCTGACCCACACACTACGCAGCCACGAGGCCACGCCCCCTACAGGTGTTGTGTTGCATGTTTTAAATCTGCTGGGAGAGAGAGGGTTCCAGCTGAATCTGAGGGCGGAGTTACACTTTAAGACTGACAGGTGAATCTTGAAACTTGATGGCTTCCTTAATCTATCACACTGACGATCACATCACGTCTTTTATTCCTGTCAACGTTACATTACAGTTGTACTGTAGTTGTAAACGTAGACTGGTTTTAAAAGCCCGTGCAACAATAACTTCAAATCAAAGCAGAAGTGAAGTTATCAATGATGGATTATGTACTGTCTCTCAAACAGGCTTCTAGTTTTTGCAAGTTCATTATTGTGGCACAGAAAAAAATAAGCAGCAGTAATGTAAAACATGCAGTAAATAGGATAAAACTAAACTAAAGAAATATGTGTATTTGTTGTCATTAGCAGAGAGGATATTGGTGACAGATGACTTCAGAGCTTCATGTGGTTCCATGAGCTGAATGACCTACTAACATCACACAGCTCATGCTGCAGCTTTCCAGCTGTGAAGGTCACTGGTGCGTCGCTCTGCCTGAGACTCTGTGTTAGAAAACATCAATGACTGTGTGATTGTGTCTTGCTTCAGTTTTGCTTAAACTGTCAGTGAAACAAGACAAGTGTGAGTTTGTACAGTAGTGTGTTTCTGCTGTGATACAGATCACAGATGTCTTGGTTAGTGCACACCCTGCAGGACATCAGTCTGGGAATTAATGAACTGTCTTGAGTTTCCACCCGGGACTCAAAGAGAAAAACTAAAGAGCATATTAAAATGATTCATGCCTCCAGTCTGTGTGTGACTGTTGGCAGTGAAGGTCAAGTGCTGTGGTGGAGTTTAGTTTCATGTGGCCTGTTTCAGAGCCACTCAGCTCCGCCAATCACAATTAACTGTGTCAGCAGCTGCACGCTGGTTGCCATGCAGAAGATGTCTGTGTTTCAGTGTCGCTTCGCCTACCAGCAATGACAATAATTCTTTTATTCTTTATTTGGATACCCATTAGCTTCCACAAAGTGGTCGCTAGTCTTCCTGGGGTCCACACAAAAACAATACCACACAACAATATAAAATCATACAATATCAATAAAACAAGAAATAAACAAAACAAGCCAAATATAAAGATAATAAAATAAGTGAAATGACTCTACATATGAAACAATCAACAAAAATAGCCGACAATGGAAACAAAAACTAAATTGTCAAAATACACAGCAACAAAAACAAATTACAAACAATCAAAAAGTTCCAAAAGAGCATTGACCTCAATAACATCTATGTGAGATTCATCAGATTTCATTTTAGTAACTTTTTAAAAGAAAATCTACTCTTGGTCTGTCTGATGTTGGTGGGGAGCAGAGGAGGCTCTATAAAGAACAGGTCTCATCATACAGTTTGTTCGTGGATGTGGCACCACCAGAAAACCAGTGCTCACATGTTGTGTATTATACCTATGATTAAAACCAGTATATTCTATTTTTTCACAGAAGAAGAGTGGTGTATTCTTCTAAATGACATTTAGCATGAATAACAGAAGGCAAGCTTTTATTTTAGCCTCAACAGTCAGCCATGATAATCTTTTATGCATCTCACACACACAAGCACAGAAAGAACAACGAAGAACTAATCTGGCTGCTCTGTTCTGTGCAATTTGAAGGTTTTTTTAGATGTTTCTCAGCAGCACTTGACCAAATGACTGTGCAGTACTCCAAGTGTGACAGAGCAAGTGACCGAACAATGTCAATCATAACAGCAGATGGAACAAATGCAGAACATTTCCTTGCAATTGCAATACCCTTACCCATCATTGAAACAATGTGATCAATCTGATCAGACCAAGACAATAAATGATCTAATTTAACACCCAGTAATTTAGTTTTAGTGACCTGCTCAATTAATATCCCATTTAAAGACAAATTGAGCGCAGTGGCATTAGCAAGAACGTTCCTACTACCGAATACAATACATTTAGTTTTGGCAATGTTCAATATTAATTTGTTCAGGCACGCCTCTGTTTTCTCACAGTCACTTTTGTAGTTAGAAATGCACAGAAGATGTTCTGCTAATGTAGAAATAAAAAGTCCTCAGCTGGAGATGAAGAGATCACATCAGACTGCCTGTTGTAATAATGAGGAACACCACCAACACCACCAGAACACCACCAGAACACCACTAGAACACCACCAGAACACCACCAACACCACCAGAACACCAACAGAACACCACCAGAACACCACCAACACCACCAGAACACCACCAGAACACCAACAGAACACCACCAGAACACCACCAAGACCACCAGAACACCACCAGAACACCACCAGAACACCAACAGAACACCACCAGAACACCACCAAGACCACCAGAACACCATCACCAGAACACCACAGAAGAAGGTGTAAAAACCCACCTGTCCACCACCTGCTCAGCAGCAGACAGCAGACAGACACAGTCAGAGACGAGCTGGTGAACATAGAGGAGCATTTAGCAGCTAAAGAGACAGATATTTCCCTCAAAACCAGAGCTGACAGAGGAAATACTGGACTCAGATTCATCAGGTGACACAAACACGACTCCACATGAAGGATCATGTTGCTCTGTGACTGCTGGATGTGGAAATAAGCAACAGTTTGCTAACAAGTTCAACATGTCATCAAAATAATTATTGCAGCTTTAACTTGCCCTTACAGGCTCTTACAGTGCACGGAGGATGGCCCCAAGAGTGAGCCTGTTATGTGATAAACCACAAATAAAACGTAATCAGACAGAATGTGAAATTATATGTATGGGAGTTGTTGCGATACTCAGAATAGCTCTCAAGTTTTAGAAATACCCCACACTGACCCTGATGGTCAGGCCAGCACCCTGCGTGGCAGTAAACCACTTTGGATAAAATGCACCTATTTACTGTTCATTTGAGCAAAACTGACTAATTTCTGACTCGAATGTAAACATCAATGCAAAATATAAAATATTTCAACACATGACAGGCACAAAAAGAAGCAGCTTTAAATGTTTTGAGTTGTTGGATCTGTGCAGGTCACAGCACCGAATATCACAGCTGAAAGTGTTTCTGTGCGTATTTTCGTGTTGGCGTGTTTGTGAGTCTGACTTCAGGCCTGCAGCAGCCCGCAGCAGACAGGGTTAACGTGACGTGGCTGTGGGAGAGTAAGCCGCGTTGACATGAAGACAATCTGCTGATCAGGTGACCCGCAGCGCTGCAGGTCAGCTGATCAAAGAGGTGCAGGATTTTTCAGATTTTCATCTAATCACTCAACACAGAGTCATGTGACCTCACCACCATCAAAGAAGAGTTCCTGAGATCTCCTGCAGGGTAATCAAGCTTTTAATAAACCTTTATTTTTACTTTGTGACCAATAAATGAATCCATCTGGCTGAAGTGCAGGTCTGACACTAAACATCTGTTTCTGTTTTTTATTTTTATCTCTTGAAGGTTCTGATTAAAAAATGACAGTGTTAAGAAGGTTTTTTTATTTATTACAAGTACAGATGCTTTTGCGTAGTAGGAGATTATCTTCATGCTTTTGTTTCTAAATCTGTACGAATGAAACCCACTGCTCAGTCTACAGTTTAAAGAGATTGAGCTCCGACCGAGATTACATTTGCACTGACAAACAACAGACAGCAGACAGATTACATAATGCTCCACAGCACAAACCATCACAGTCCACAGTCAACACGCCCTCATGTCCTCCGCAAACCATCAGTGAATATTACTGCACTTTGTGTTAAGTGCTAATAATCTAACATGCTAAACTAAGATGGTGACCACAGTAAACATTATACCATCATTACTCATTTTAAAGTGCATACCTCCAGGTAGAGGTTGCTTAATATGAAGCAAAAGTGCACTTTTGTAACCTCAGAGCAGAGTAACCCTTGTACCCCTGCTTCCCAACACCTTCCTCAAATGTTCAGATGATCACAAAACCCTTCGTTCTTCTCTTTGCAGCAAGTTCTCCTGAAAGCATCATAATGAAAGATGTTCTTTGATTAACAACGAAGCTCCTCTTGTCGGACTGCAGACAGTCATACATTCTGCAGGAGTAACCATGAAGTACCTTTATTTAAAATTCTTGATTTTATTTTATGATTATTTCATCTTGTGGACTCTTAGCATGATGGTGAAAATCAAGATTAGTGATGAGTGTTTGAAATGTGCCACAAACTGACCACAAACACTAGACTTTTCATTTCAAGTGATCATATAATTTCTTTTTGTCCTTTTTTGTCAGCGTCTTGTTGAATCCAGTAAACATTCTGTGATTTTACAATTCTTCCTCCAATAATCTATAATCTTGTTCGGCAGGAAGCTGCTTTTCTGGATCTTTGATGTTGACTTGTGAACCCGATGAACCCGTGTGTGTATTAAGAGATTTTGAGGGGCGGGTTTTTCACATTCAGTGAGCTGCACTAAGCATCAGTCATTGTTTCCACCTGTGAGGGATTCAGCTTCAGTGGTTTCAAAGAGCGTTTGATCTCTGAGGCAGAGACGCTTCAGTCAAGGAGACGTGACACGTCGACATCCATCAAGATCTCTCATCACAGTTGGAAGAAGGATTTCAAAGTGGATTCAGATTCAGAACCAGCTCAGTCTCAGTCCCCAAATGTCCCGATTCTGCTGTTTGCTGATTGATCACATTATTGGACAGTTGTCCTTTTTTTTAAATAAGTTGTCCCAGGATGTTTTAAAGAATTGTTGGGCATTTTGGGATATATGCTTGCTCGTTTTCTTGCCAAGAGTTAGATGAGAAGATTGGGTAACGCTTTAGATTACAGCCCGCAACGTACAGCGTAATTACTCTTTTGTACTTACAGTGTACCAGTACAGTACGCACCAAGTAGGTACAGGTATTATGGAATACCTGGCACGGGCCACCCCAGGTGCCACCCCGCTATCCTAAACTATGATTGGCTTACTGCCCAGTCAGAGCCGGGACCTAGTTTGAACAGCTTGGCGAGAAACCGAACTTGCTTTCTAGTCTGCAAAAAACTCAGAGAAGGATTTTGATTTGAAATGCGGATAAAGAGCTTCTTGAAACTTCAGAGAAAAGGGTTTGGCGCGGAGAATCTGGAGAATCCAGGCGCTACTTGTTGCTGAAAAGATGTGAGCAGAATTTTTCTGCTACTGTGGTTAAAAACTGTGATTACTGTACATCAGCTGTTCAGCCATGAGGGAGCACAAAGACGTTAATCTCCGTGCAGTGGCTTGGCTTGTATCAGTCTTCAAGCTGGGATTGCTGGTTAGTATCAGACACTCCCACACCGCCGCACAACCCTGCAGCGAATCACCACAACGCCTGATTCTATGTGAAGACGTTCGTCTCGTTCGATGTTCATGATAATATGGTGCAGGTCTGTCATCTCAAGACGGGTTATTGTCAACGATGCTTTGCATTTGTATGGTGCCACTGTGTTGTGTTGTGATTTATTTTTAGAAATAAACTTTAAACAGGAACGTAAAATTAGGCTATTTGTAAACAGTGGTAGAAGTACTCAGATCCTTTACTACTAAGTAAAAGTACCTATACAGAATGTACAAATACTCACAAGTAAAAGTCCTGCATGTAAAATCCTACTTAAGTAATAGTACAGTATTATATAGGCTAAGTATATCAGCTTGAAGTAGTGGTTTCGTCCCTCTGACTGATATATTATTATACATGACAAAATTTGATTATTAATACTGAAACATGAGTGTGTAAGCAGCATGTTACTGTTGTTGCTGTTACTACCACAGCATGTCTAACTTACTCTGTAACTACAGAAAACAATATGAGAACAGTTTGTCTCAAAACATGGAAGAATATTACGTTAACTGCACACTTTGCTGTCAGAAGAGTATATATTAATATTAACCACAGCCTATATGATTCATACCTGGTGTTTTATCTTGCTATATTTGTATTTATTTCCTGGGATGAAAGGAGGCCGTGCACAGAGCTGAGAAATCTGTAGTGTGCTGTGATGCTCTGCTCTCTCTCCTCTCAATGCATGATGGTATATAGTGTTTGGTTAGTGACCATTGGTTGTTCACTATTTTTCATGATGCATTGTGGGATACTTTGAGACCACTGTAATAATTCTCACTGTACATTCGGACGGCACTACAAAATGGTGAACTCACTATGTAGATGACTATGTAGTGAGTAGTGAATGATTTCGGACACAGCCGTGGTAAATTATACCTGCTGAACATTAGCATGTTAGCATTGTCATGGTGAGCATGTTAGCATTTAGCTCAAAGCACCACTGTGTCTAAGTACAGCCTTACAGAGCTGCTAGCATGGCTGCAGACTGGTGATGTTGTATATATATATATATATATATATATATATAAAGTGCCATGTGTGAAGTAGTGGTAATAAACAGAATAATGGAACAGGGTCTCACAAACACACAAACAACCCTGACAGTGACAGACAGGAGGCCCAGTGTGACACTGTGCAGGGACCAGAAGCAGGTGAACTGTCATCGTATCACCTGTCCAGTGTGTTCCTCTGTGCAGCTGTGATGGATGTGTGCTCATGTGTCTCCTCTCTTCTGGGGGTGACCTGTGCAATACCTGCAGAATGTTAATGTTTTGTGTGTGGTATGTGCTTTATTTATTTATTGCTTATTTAGTTTTGTTTTTACTTATTTATTATTGTTTAGCACCTTAAAGATTGGCATTTTAATTTCGTTGTACCTGTACAATGACAATAAAGACATTCTATTCTATTCCACTGGGAGTTTTTGAGCCACACTTTCTCTTCCAAAAGACAGCGAGCTCCCAAGTTCTGAATCGTGTTCAGCTCATATCCAGGCATCGTAACCACTGAAGATAATTGGATTATTTCTGTGTTTTGAAGACAGAAAAGTTCAAAGAGGAAGGTGGGCGTTCAAAGACGTGAGCCTAAAGGTGTTAAAATGTAAATGAACGGCAGAGCAACAAAACTGTAAGACGTTAACTCCAACATATGTGAGTCCATGAGGTCAGGAGGTCGGAGGAGGACTGGGAGTTAACAGGTTTAAGCCCAGTCATCCTGTTAACATGATAACATGATCAGCAGGAATCTCCTGCCGAGACAATGTGCTGTGTGGTGAGGAAGCTCCATCGAAAGCTTCGTGGAACGTGAACAATTTTGTTTGGGGAGCTTGACTCGCATTGCAATTTTATCGGTCGTAGCAGGACCAGCCAATCAGATGAACCGCTCAGCGTGGAGTCACAGATGCAGCCATCCAGTCCCCTTTCAACAGCGCCGCTTGTTGCCAGGGTTGTTTGTGCCCTGCAGGGGGGGAGGTGGAAGTAGAGCAGAAAATGCTAACGGAGAATAGACGGGCTGTAGATCTGCCACCTGAGAACAAACATCAGACAGACACCCGGTTAGCTGCAGAGGAATAAGGAGAGGCTGAGAGGTAAAAGGAGTTCAGCAAGAATTAGCAGGTAGATTAAACTGAGAGGAAGAAATCCTGAAGAAGAAGATGCATAAAGAACGACAAGTATAACAGTTTACTACAACTGGTTACATGCATTTCTTTGTAAATTCACTTTTTCAAAACTCTTTAACACGCAGCTCAGCACGACAGTTAATCTCACACCCAAAACACTTCACACACATCTCAGGATCAACTGTTGTACCTGAACACTGACAACAACAAGAACCTTTTGTCACTCAGAACACAAAGACCTAAACAACACATTACAATATGAATCACTGTTGTCTTTGAAGGAGCATTTTTTTTGCATAAACCAAGATTACACAACAATAAAAGAATGGTACATCTATAACGAGGACATTATATAACGAGGAAAAGCAGTTATATTAAAAAAGGTCAGGGCCTTATTTCATTCCATAATAGTCCTTGAATTAAAAACTGAAACTTTAAAGGGGAAAAAATATAGAAAACAACCTAAAACCAGAGTATGTGGGCAACACAAGAGATAAATGAAGATAATGTGTCACCAATGTGATAAGTGTTCACTTCAACATAAACCCATTCAGTTTTCAGAATCACCTGATCAACCTCAGCCAGAGAAGCAACAAAACAAGCACTCCTACCAGGAGCAGAAATGCCCCCCCCTTAACGAGAGGCTACATATGCCGCTGTTTGACCCCAGCCATGTTGTGTGTGTCCTAGCTTAAATAACACACACACACACACACACACACACACACACACACACACCAAAACATCGACCAAAAAAATCAAAGTAAATAAAAGTTCACTGCATTGCAAGTGCTGCCTCGTCTGTCACACATTCTTCAGCTTGAAGGTTTAGAACAACAATATTATATCACGGCCGGCAAAAACAGCCATTAAAATATAAATACATTTTTAAAAAGTCAGAATGTGCATTTCCACAGAAGCAGCTGTCTGACACAGATTGTCTGGACTTTCTTCAGAAGCTCATTTTAATTTAAAAGTGCTAACGAGGCTTCAGGGCCCACTGTGACCTCCACACAGCTGAGGGGGGGAGGTTTGTCCGACCCGGGTTCAGTCAGGCTGGCTGTACGGAGGATCCATGAAGTTCCTGTCACCCAGCAGGGGAGGCTCATAATTGGGAGTGTCCCGCTGATTTGAATGTTCTGGCTACTATTCCCACTTCAAAGGCTTCAGCCTGTTTCAAAGTCCAGGAGGGAGAGGACGGACCGAGGCTCCCACTTTCATTAAACTCAGAGGTGATTTATCGAGGAGAAGGAGAGCAGGTTCACTGACGGCAGCCCTCAAAGTGAACACTACAGGTGCTGCAATATAACAACTACATTTACTACTTTAACGGCACAACAGCCTATATTATATCTGACTCTCTATCTTAACATATGTGCAGCTGTGTTTTCTGCAGTTAATTTTGCACATTAGCAAATACATTTTGGAAGAAACGTAATGTCTGACAGATTTATTATTATATTACACACTTTTATTTTGAGCAGACAAGGCAGGTTTTAATACACAATGTGTTTTGTTGGAAAAATCACATGTGGGAGAAGTTTGCCTTGAAGGCTTTCTAACACGTTGTTAATGTTGTGAAACGTTCGCTTGGTGAGGTTTAGAAAAAGGTCACACGGGACCCAAACGGCACTGAAAGCAATAATTGATGCACGTCATTTGGTGCAGGGGAACTCCAGTAAAGCCAGTGGGGACTAGCCATCTCATTTCATCTTTTTTTTTTCTTCCAGGAGGGTGAAAGTCACATAAAGCTACAGCTAATCATAGCTCTATATTATGTTAATTAATGGCTGCTGTTGAGTTTATGTAGCAAGTTAAGTTTTATGACCAGTAGATGTCAGTAAACGTTCATGATAGATGATCCTGGGTGGGTTGATGATACAGCTTTGGTTGCTGGATCCTCATTTGACGCTCCAAAATCGAAATAAGCTCGAGGCGTCGAGGCAGTTGGACGCGCCTCATAGCGCTTTTGGTGTGCTTCAAAATGTTCGCGTCAGGCGCTTTCAGTGCGTTTGGGCCTTTAGATCCTTGCAAGCCAATCAGAAACAAGCATTTTCTGTGAGCAAAGTAGAATATAGTTGATAATTAGTGTAAACACAGGTGAACACTAATGGTTTACACAGCAGCCCTCCAGCTGTTCAGGAGGGTCCACCCTGAGGATACACAGCATCAGAGGTCTGTTTCTTTGGCCTTTAACTCATTCATCAGTTGGGCTGACAGCCTGCAGCCTTCTTGTTATGTGCTTGTTACATAAAATGTGTGTGTCGTGGTCCGAGGCGTGTCTGGACATGTGAAGCTCTGTTTTATGACACTCAGAGAACCGTGACCACTGTCTGTTTGTCACTGTGTCTCTGAATGACATGTCCAACAGGCATAATGCTGATATAAAACAACAATGGGACAATAAAACAATCACAGTGACACAAGACTGATTTTGAATCAGTGGTGGGAGACAAGGTCAGAGACGTCGTCCCTCAGAGGAATGTCAGCTCTCATTTGAGGGGGAGGTGGTGGAGAGAGTGTGTGTGTGTGTTTACAGACACCCCCTGGCATGAATAAAACACACTGATCCTCAGCCAAACCATCAGTCTGACACATTGCCCCCCCACCCGTATCTCCTCCTGAAATGAAAATGAAGTCCTGAGTTCACAAACATGTTTGGCCTTGTAGCTGTTACAGGAAGTGAGGCGTGGTGGGGTGTGTGTGTGTGTGTGTGTGTGTGTGGCGGGGGCGTGACGAAGGTTATCTGGTAAGAGGTGTGGAAGCAGAAATGACCATTTTTATTAATCATTTTGATTTCCTGTGTCAGCCATAAAATACAGAAGCCCTGAGAATAAATTCTGGTGATCCATTTTCTACGTCTGATCTTAAGTGTTTTCTCTCCTGTGTTTATGACTTAAGAACAGGTGAAAAATTCCTTAATTTTTGTTTTTTCATCTGTGAAAACAGGTTTGATTTTAAGTGTTTGTTGTTATAATACTCATTTTGGCCACAAGAGCCTGAAGTGCACCACTACCCATGAATGCTTTTAGTCCTATTTAGAACACGGAGTAGTTATTATTTATTTAATATTATATTACTGTTTATTTTCACTGTATTGTAAAGCAACTTGTATTGCAATTTTGCACGAAAGGTGCTTTAAGTTTGATTAATAGTGACTCTTGTGCTTTTCCTGCTATGACAAGTCAAAATGTCTGCTATGTAGAAAACGCCTATTGTCCAATTTTGCCATGTCTAGTGATAGTGCTGTGTCTACAATATTAATATTAATAAAAATATAACATTTCCCTTCATTGGAACAAAGCGTTCTTGCCAAACCAAGAAAAAACAGACCAAAAGAAACAATATGTGAGTCCAGTGTTTGTGTTAGAAAGGACGCTGTGTTGTGTAGTCTCTACTTGTGATTTAGCCTGAGGGGACACACAAGTCTTTTTGGAACTTTTTGGATTTTGGTTTTCATCGTCAGTATCTTACAGCTTTATCGATCCCTGAGAGAGGAAAAGTTTGTGTCCAGCTTCACCGCGGCTCTGAGCTGTTCAGCAGCAGCTCGGCTCGGCCTGCTGAGCCTCCTGCCCGTTAAACAGCTGGAAGCTCCGGTTGGCAGCCGGCATCATGCAGGCAGACGGAGGAATGTGCAGCGGCAGCTCCAGACATGTCGAGTTAAACACAACCACGCAGGCCAGAGAGGCGCGGGTGTACAGTGTGTTGCACATGCTGAAGGTATGTTTTTTTAGGTTTCATTCTAACCATAAAAGTACATCAGCACGAGTGCTAATGAGCTGATATGCTTTGAATATCCAGACAGGTCTGGCTGAACCCATTACCATTCTGGTATAGGGGGAAAAGAACGCTCTGGCTTGTTTGTATTTCTTTAAACCAATCACAAACTTCTTGGGCGGCGCTAAGCCCAGGAGGCAGCGACAGGTACCCTTGCAAAATCGGTAACACGCAGATAGCAGAAGTAAATAGTCGGCCTTATATACCCTCAGCCTACTTCCTGTGAGTCAGACTATGTTTTTTAGCACCTCACCATGCCAGTTAAGTTTTTGTCCCCTGAGTTTGTTTGTTAGGAGGGGATCCTAAAAACCTGCCCACATATTTCATTAAAACGTGGTGAAAAGTTAAACCATGTGCTGCTGAATTAGTGATTCGTTTTTGGTGTAGATCAGAGGTTCCCAACCTCCGGGCCGCGGACCAGCACTGAGCCAGGGAACATTGTGAGGAAACGATATATGATATGATCAAATATGGAGCAAAAAAAAAGCAGAATACTAATTATATAACTTTAAAGGCCGATACGTAACCTGGCTCAGTCTGTGCTGCATTTTTCCTTATCATTCCCTGTCAGTCCCACAACAACAATATATTGACTTGACCCCCACCCCCATCTGATGGCCGGTCCACAGCTAAATTGTCAATATGAAAATTGGTCCAGAAAAAGGTTGGGAGCCCCTGGTGCAGATCCCAGAGCAGCCATTTATAAAGCAGTTCACGTTTTGGCTCCTGAACCATGACGGATGAAGACACTGTGTTACTATGAAACACTAATCTTTGTGCAAATATAGTATCTGATTAGATGAGCCTGAAAAGTTTTTGACATTCCCTACTGTTTTCCTATATTTGGCTGCAAAATCCAAATTTAACCAACTGCCCTGAATCTTACACACATCGTGCATTTGCAACCAAATTTAGATGACGAATGCAAATATCAAGTCCCAGTATTCTTGCTAAGTTTGACTGCCTTTCACCTGTAGTTGTCACTACAGCAACTTGATTCATTTAAATGGCCATAATTCAGTTATCCTTTCTAAAAGCCTTAATGTTTTTAGAAAGGATAAGATATTCTCAAAAAAAAAAAAAAACACATGCTGCAACATTTTTGTCTCAAACAAAAGTCCTGCGGTTTCATCTTTTTGTAGATCAACCTGGAAATTAGCTCCACTCAAGGTTTCCATTGCATATTTCCAGCATTTCTTAATTTAGTTTTTGATAAATGCAAAGACATTTAATGTATGCAAACACAACTAGCAATGGAACCCACATTGAGGACGACAAACCATAACACTCTTTTGGTTACCATGTTTCAGCATCCTCACAAAGTGTCTAATTTAGTGCTTTAATTCTTGTAAATGTCGCTGTCAAAAACCCTTGTTGTGCATTGTATTAACCTCTTTGTCTCAACCTGTTGGAAGTGTCTCCACACAGTGAACTCTGTCAGTTAGCAAACACGGAGCTGCTGTTCTCTCCCGGCTTGTTCAGACTTGAGGTAAATGTTGGGCAGAATGGGGTGAGCGCTTCAAAGTACAGATGACACAGTCAGACAGGAGACACCCTGTCCCAGAGCTGATGGAGAAAACAGGCCTTTAAGTAAACACATGAGTGGTGTGTGTATGTGCACTGTGCAGAGAGGGAGACGGAGACCTCTAGTGACGGAGAGGGTGGTTGAAGAATATGTGACACTGGTTGAATCACAGCAGCTGTGATGGTTGTTTAAAGTTAGAAATGGTATTCATTCCTACTTTAATGTAAAAGTGAAGAGAAATCTCTGAACAGCATTATCTAACTGAAATGTGAGAAAACAAACTTTTCTAATGGGTCCGGCAGGACAAACTCATCCTTGATACACCTCAACTGCTTTACTTCATTTCTATCATGGAAAAATGAAGTCAACAGCTCCATCTTCTGGTGAGTCAGCAGAGTATTTCATGAATAACAGACAGATAAAGCATTCAGGTAGTGCAGCTGTACACTGAATAATCCTCCCCAATGCATAAAAAGATGTGTAGGAAGTTCTCTTTACGTTTAGCACCATATAAATGTAATTGTGTATGTTTTTGGCTACAGCACATTAGATATCATGTTACCTGTTTACAGGAGAAAAAAAACATTTTTCACCCACAACTGTCTTCAAATATGGGCAATCTGTCTGCCTATACGGATAATGTATTTACACAGAGCCAACCAAACAATTTTAAAAAAACACCTTCGACAGTGTTTGATATTGACGACCTCCCTCGTGCCGAATTCTCCCAATGCCATGATTGAGAAAATTATTGGTATTAAGGAGGTTATTGATTGCAGTGGATACTGCTTCCCCGACATGAACCTCTCACTGGACCAGCCATTAAAAAATAACTAAGTACAATAATAATAATAATAATATGGTTGAACCAGGATTAAAACATTTCAGGACTGCAATACAAATAAAGTCAGACAATTAAAACTAAAACTAAAATAAAATGGAATTTAAAAATATCCAATAATAATAATAATAATAATAATAATAAAACAGATAAAACTTGTTGGAAATAAAACTGGTATTAATAAACCTGCAAATTACTGAAGTTCTGTGCTTACAAATAATTTTGAGGTATCTGTCCTTTACTCAAATATTTCCATTTTGTACTAGCTGAAATATTTAACTTTTTATTCTACTATATATGATTTTACTTATATGACCAGTTTATATGATGCAATTTTCTTGAACAGACAACACAACAGTATATGAAGTAGTTGCAACAAGCTCTCAACCAGCTGCAACATTGAAGTGTCACTTATATGTCATTTTATCAACATCAATAATCTGAGTAGTGTAATAATATATCACTTTGAAAGGGGTCATTCTGCACAATGAGTAGACTACTTTTGATATTTATATACAGTGGGTACGGAAAGTATTCAGACCCCTTTAAATTTTTCACTCTGTTTCATTGCAGCCATTTGCTAAAATTGAAAATGTTCATTTTATTTCTCATTAATGTACACTCAGCACCCCATCTTGACAGAAAAAAACAGAAATGTAGAAATTTTTGCAAATTTATTAAAAAAGAAAAACTGAAATATCACATGGTCATAAGTATTCAGACCCTTTGCTGTGACACTCATATTTAACTCACATGCTGTCCATTTCTTCTGATCCTCCTTGAGATGGTTCTACTCCTTCATTGGAGTCCAGCTGTGTTTAATTAAACTGATTGGACTTGATTAGGAAAGGCACACACCTGTCTATATAAGACCTTACAGCTCACAGTGCATGTCAGAGCAAATGAGAATCATGAGGTCGAAGGAACTGCCCAAGGAGCTTAGAGACAGAATTGTGGCAAGGCACAGATCTGGCCAAGGTTACAAAAGAATTTCTGCAGCACTCAAGGTTCCTAAGAGCACAGTGGCCTCCATAATCCTTAAATGGAAGAAGTTTGGGATGACCAGAACTCTTCCTAGACCTGGCCATCCAGCCAAACTGAGCAATCGTGGGAGAAGAGCCTTGGTGAGAGGGGTAAAGAAGAACCCAAAGATCACTGTGGCTGAGCTCCAGAGATGCAGTAGGGAGATGGGAGAAAGTTCCACAAAGTCAACTATCACTGCAGCCCTCCACCAGTCGGGGCTTTATGGCAGAGTGGCCCGACGGAAGCCTCTCCTCAGTGCAAGACATATGAAAGCCCGCATAGAGTTTGCCAAAAAACACATGAAGGACTCCCAGACTATGAGAAATAAGATTCTCTGGTCTGATGAGACCAAGATTGAACTTTTTGGCGTTAATTCTAAGCGGTATGTGTGGAGAAAACCAGGCACTGCTCATCACCTGCCCAATACAATCCCAACAGTGAAACATGGTGGTGGCAGCATCATGCTATGGGGGTGTTTTTCAGCTGCAGGGACAGGGCGACTGGTTGCAATTGAAGGAAAGATGAATGCGGCCAAGTACAGAGATATCCTGGAAGAAAACCTCTTCCAGAGTGCTCAGGACCTCAGACTGGGCCAAAGGTTCACCTTCCAACAAGACAATGACCCTAAGCACACAGCTAAAATAACAGAGTGGCTTCGGAACAACTCTGTGACCATTCTTGACTGGCCCAGCCAGAGCCCTGACCTACACCCAATTGAGCATCTCTGGAGAGACCTGAAAATGGCTGTCAACCAACATTCACCATCCAACCTGACGGAACTGGAGAGGATCTGCAAGGAAGAATGGCAGAGGATCCCCAAATCCAGGTGTGAAAAACTTGTTGCATCATTCCCAAGAAGACTCATGGCTGTACTAGCTCAAAAGGGTGCTTCTACTCAATACTGAGCAAAGGGTCTGAATACTTATGACCATGTGATATTTCAGTTTTTCTTTTTTAATAAATTTGCAAAAATTTCTACATTTCTGGTTTTTTGTCAAGATGGGGTGCTGAGTGTACATTAATGAGAAATAAAATGAACTTTTTTCGATTTTAGCAAATGGCTGCAATGAAACAGAGTGAAAAATTTAAAGGGGTCTGAATACTTTCCGTACCCACTGTATATATTCCTATTTTAAATAACACTTCTGTAATTTACCCAAGTACAACTTTGAATACAGGACGTTTACTTTAAATTGAATATTTTTACAATATCCTATAATACTGTTTGCCTACTTTAACTTAAATTAAGGATCAGAAAACTTCTCCCACATTGTAACCAGCATGCAGCTGTACATTCTCTCTTCCTCTCTACTTTTCTTGAATGCAGATTTATTTGCTCGTATTATCATTATTATCTTTGTCACTGTTCCTTCATGAGTGTTAGGGTCAATTATTGAGCATTTGCAATTTAGAATACATCATAAAAAGTGATATCCAAAGGGTTGTGATTGATTCATCTGAGTTTACAGGTGTGTGTGTGTGTGTGTGTGTGTGTGTGTGTATATATAAATAACAGTTTTTATATGAAATTAAATGCATGCATAGCGCAAAGTATTGAAAATTATCAAGCGGAGTGAAAATTCACATTTTTTTTCATTTTATACATGAATTGTTTTCCATTGTCTCCTCCTACATGCTTGACCCAATAATAAAATCAAAAAAGCAGCAGAGAGAAAACAGTACACAACAATCATATAATGAAACTGATAAGAACAAAATAATTATTTTTGCTCATTGGCAATGAGCAGAGCAACGCACAGAGTTTTCTCATACACTGTTTATATTCTGTAGACAGGAGAAAGAAACTTCACTTCCACTTTTTGGATTTTGAGTTCACTGAAAACCTGTTTTCAGCAGATCTCATTTCAGTCAAGCTACAGCCTCTCTACAGTATGTTGGTCTCACAGGAGCCAGACTGCAGAATCTGAAGAGTAACAATAAGTTTAATTGCTTTTCTAAACCAGGGGTAAAACAAGGCATAGATCATAGGGTTTAGACACGAGTTAAAATAGAACAAATAGAACACAAATGATGCAGATGAAGAATTGAGCAAGCTGTACCCTGCAAGAGACACACCATAATATGGGCAGAAACATATTAAAAACACAACTACAAGAACTCCAAGAGTCCTGGCTGCTTTCAGCTCAGATTTTTTTGTAAGAGTCACTGAAAGCTGGAGTGTGACAGCTGCAATGTGAGAGCGCATGGCACGAGCCTGAGACACAGCAACAGCAAACACTCTCATATACAGAACTATGATGATAGTAACTGGAACAATAAAGGTCAAAATAAGGTCAAATGCTCCTGCGATACAGTCAATGACAATCATACATTCTCCGTAGCAGGAATTATACCTGTCTGGTTGAGTCAGGTCATCCATTACAAAGAGACTGCTGTAGAAAACAGAACACATCCAACACAGACCAACACAGAGTTTAACTCTTCTCCCAGTGATTCTTGTGGTATAATGCAGAGGGTGACAAATGGCAACATAGCGGTCAACTGATATGAGCACCATGTCTCCTACTGAGGAAGAGGTGAGGATGAAGGACACATAATTATACAGAGAACACATGAGGTCACCAAGAAACCAGCAGGCTGTTTTTCGGAGGATTTCTCCCGGCATCAAGAGGAGACCCACGAGAAAGTCTGAGACAGCCAGAGAGAGGAGGAGGATGTTGGTGGGTGTGTGGAGCTGCCTGGAGGGAAGAAAAGCATCATTAAACCAACAGGTTCTCAGTTCGCAGGTGCAACATTATTTGCATTATTCAGTACTAGCTCAAAAGACAGTTCTTCCAAATCTACAGTAGCTGTTCACATTTTTAAGTTACACAAATTGTAGAGAAGTTAATCCCTGCCTGAAGTGTGAGACTGAGATGATGACGAGCAGGTTGAGAGCTACAGTGAGCAGAGAGATGGAGGACAGCACAATGTGATGGAGCACAGCTTCAGACCAAGGAGTCATGGGCTTCCTGCAGGAGGTGTTGAGGAGTTGTGGAAAGCAGAGCTCAGCTCTGTCCTCAACCTCCATCTTCAGAGATCTGCAGACAGCTGCAGCTCTGGCAACTGATTTACCTCTTTCACATTCTCTTAATTCCTCCCCTCTTTTTTCTCTCAATGGCTGTTGGACTCTGAGCCCCTCCTCCCTCACCATCATCAAAATCATCTTCAACACTTTCCCTGCAACCCTGCCTCTCTTAATGTTTCTCTCTCCTATAAACCCTCTTGTTCTCTACCCTTGTTTTCTTTCCTTTTTACCACCTCACTTCCCTTCTTAAGTCACGTAAGTAGTGTTTAGACAGACAACAGTACTGCATTGAAAAAACACTACTCCCACCAGGTGGTCTCTGTTTTTGAAACGGTTCAACTACTCTCTCTTCTATCGCCCAGGCTCCAAGAATATCATGCCAGATGCCCTGTCCCGCTAACTCCAGTCCAAGAACTCCAAGGACTGGTTGTATTACTAAGCCTACTCATTCATTTCAATAAGGCCAATCCACACAGCATAGCATTTTCTAGCAAAAGAGATGAGCTTGGCTCAACTTTTTTTGGCAACACAAAATCAAATACATGCTAGGCAAGCATATTCATGGTGGGCTATGGTGTAATGTGAATGCAGTATTTATATTATTTACCTGGCAATCCTTGCGGAATCATTGTTCCTGTGGTCATTTTACAGTGAGGTGTAAAATCCTTTTTTATAATATTATAAACTGCTCTGAAGTGTTTTGGTGTCTGATAAGCCTACACGCTCTAGATGTGTTACTCAAACTATCCTTCCCATGCCATGTTACATCACCTCACTGGTAGCTGAAGTAACATCCACACAAATGCAGGCCCTGGCGCAGCAAAGCAGTATCTCTTAAAATTACTATATTGTGTTAATGATGCTTATGTACATAGGCGCCGCTGGAAGAAGGGCCGGCAAGAAAGGCTGGACATCGGCAGAGATGGTCGACTGGAGCTCAATAAGATCTGGCTGGTGGTTAGTCGTGGCGTTGGGCAGCAGAGAATCTGTGGCGCTGGGCATCAAAGGCTCTGTGGCGCTGGGCAGCTGAGAGTCTGAGGAGCTAGGCAGCTAATAAAGCTGATGGCCTTGAGAGCCATGGTGACCACGCCTTCTTCTGGGGTACCCCCTGGAAATTACAGATGCATAATCAACAGGGACAGGGACAGTTCATTAATCTATTGAAAAAAGTGAGGATACAAAAGCTTACTGGCATGGATAGCAAGTCCGAACAGAGTAAACTGAGAAACCACGGGTGAACAGGAAGAGGGCAGGTAAAAGGTGCAGACAGGCAGGTACAGATTTCAGGGTAAAGGCTTCAGGGTAGACATTGCACAGTACAGGTTGCAGGATTCAGCAAACAGTGTTCAGGTTACAGTCAACAGAGGCTGGAAAGCAAAGGCATAAAGCATCATTGACAATCTGAAACAAGGCAAATGGGTCAGTAAATATACTGCAGGGCTGATGAAGGAAAGACCTTGGGCTGAAAACCCAGATCTCGTCGCACCCCTGTTCCCATTGACATAGAAGCAGGAGGGGTGGGAGAGCATAGTGCAGAGAAAGGAAAGGGGTAAGAATGCAGACCTCAAGAATGGGGCCTGAGATACACTCAAAAAAAAGTGTCTGCGGATCCCACTGGGTGACCAGGTAGAAGGCCACAGTCTGCGAACTTTCCATAACATCACATCACAAGTGGAAATCTCCTAGCTGTGAAGCGGTCAAAGTGGCCATAGCCAGCTACGATCACTGCAGCAAATACTCCTAAAGCGTGACTCTTGTCAAACTGACCTGCAGAGATGCAGCACAGAGAGGAACTCCACACTCTCCATTGTGCTTTTAGTGGAGAGGCTGCATGAATGAGAAGAAAGGAATGTGAATGGAATTAAGCCATCATTCATTTTATTTTTTACACTTGTGTGTTTCCTGCTGTGACAGAGATGTGAGACCAGGGTTGATGTGGAACAAGTTGGAGGAGTCCAGCAGGAGCCAGACAGGAGTTCTTATGCTGAGAGTAGGTCAGCGTAGGCAGTAACAAACGCCCAGGTGTCCCACTCCATAAAGGACCACCAGAAGTGTTGCCGAAGGCGAGCCAGAGTGCTTCCCACCCCAGGATGGCAAGCACGTCTGTCTGCAGCCCTCCACAGATCAGATTAGTTACCAGCGACAAGCACTGCAGCACGGAGAGAATGGGGCATTACAAATTTTGTTAGTTAAACATTTACTTGGGCGTGGCTTATGTTATTTCAGAATATAACATTGCATGTTCCTACAAAGCCCACCATATTTGAATAGTTGAATATGCTTCAGTTTCTGACAAACTGTGTTCCCCACAGACTCCATCTGACTGAATTTGGCTGGCGCAGTCTTGTTTATAAGCAGTGAAAAAAAGTAGATCTAAACTCCCCACTCTGCAGGACTTGTACAGCAGAAGGTGCAGAACCAGAACAAGTAGGAACATAAAGGATCCCCATCACGCCAGCAATAGACTATTCCAGATTCTATGCTCAGGCAAACGCCTCTGTAGCCACCGTAGTCCAATGCAGACTCAGAAAAGGCTTCTTTCCTAAGGCCATCAGAATGGTTAACTCTGCCCTCTGTATATCTTCTGCCTTATCTACCACATTCAGGGATCGTACAGCTATTTAAGAGAACTTTTCACTTTTCAAGCACTTTCAAGGTACCTAAACCAAAAATGTCCAGACTCTTGAAGACTTTATCATCACATCGAAATTTTTACTATGAATGCCAGGAGACAACAAACAAATATGGCGCCGGGATCGTTTCATTTCAAATATTAAAAGAGTTTTGGTTTATACGAGTGATTGTGTAGATGAAACACACTCAAGGTGTCACGGCTCCACCGTGCTCATTGTTTTTTCCTTGTGTTTCTGGTGTTTCCCCCCTCCCTCTTGTGTTCTGTGTTGTCTGTCTCTCTGTGTGAGTGTGTGGGTGTCGCTCTGGGAGGCGTGGCTGCCCTCTTCACATCTCCTGCTCTGTATCTGCAATCAAGATCTCCCTCCAACGCGTCCACCCCCACTCTCCAACTCCCCTGCTCCCCTGCTTCAACCTGACCCTTCATCAAATAAACCCGGTTACCTTTAATCCTGAGTCTGTGTCCTGCACTTGGGTCTTTTCTGTCAACATGTCACACAAGGAGTATATTCAAATTCAAGCATTGTTTTTTCCCATAATGGTTCAAATTAAGCATTTTCCAAATTTTCAAGACTTTGCACTACTCTGCATGTTTGCACATTTGCACTAAAGCATGTACAAAATGTTGTTGTATAGTTTGCCTTACAGTTGTCATGTACATTTGACAAGTGTACACACCAGGCCAATATACACCATTACTATTCATTGCACACTAGTCTTTAAGCACAGCCTTAAGGGTATGCCACCCTGCATTTCACTACACATGTTGGTGTATATGACAAATAAGACCCTTGAATCCCTTAAATTCATTTAATTTATTTTAGTTATTTAGTTTAGGTGTGTGTTTCCCCCCTGTGTAAACAGATTTTTCATTATGATAAAAGGACATACAGCATATATTTTAAGTATTTGTCTTTCTATAGTTTATACAGGATATTATATCACTATGTGAAATTTGAATAACAATCATTTTAAATTGCAACCCACCATACTCTGTATCATGTGTATTGTCTAAAATATGTAACTTTCAGTGTTCTATACTGTTAATTCTTATGGAAATGTTAATACAATTAATCCCTTTGTCCCAAAATAATTTCAAAATGCTTATTGAATTTAATTTCAGTTTAATAACCACACAGTCAACCTGGTGGAATTTGATACCTGTACAGCATATGAGAGTATGGTTACAACATTAAACAGCCACAATATTAATAACAGTAGACTTTGCTGGTGTTGTGTTGTAATATTTACTGTTACAAAGAAAGGTTTCCTGAGACAAAAGACTTAATATGTGCATCATGTTTGTGACTTCACAGCTTACTGGATGAAACCGGGTGATGCTGAGAAACAGTGCATGGTACTTATGATAAAATGACAGCAGCAACAGAGTAAAGAATACACCCAACAGTCATGTCTAATCTGTCTAATTACAAGCTGAATGTGAGACTTCCAATGAGAACTAGAGACAGTTCAGGAAAAGACACAGGTTTGATATCTGCAACAGCCAGCGTGTGTCATAATACAGCCACATTTTACTAACACACTCAAACTATAACTGAATATTGTTCACAATATTGTTATAATCACAATTACTTAAAAAATGAAAACATTCTTCACAGGGTTACACACAGTGCCTTTCCACCTGTTTTTAAGGCATATTTTAAATTTGCCCACATAACATTTACTTTTGTTCTTTTTTTTTAAACTTTTGTTCACGTTTTTAAGAGAAGAAAGTGTATTTTCACTTGGATTTGTGAAGTGACTCACTGAACAACATGATCAAATGAAGGAGCAGGTCTCATTTGAGTCACTCCACAGCCTCTCTACAGTATGTTGGCCTCACAGGAACCAGGCTGCAGAATCTTAAACCTAACAATTTGATTAATAGCTTTTCTAAACCAGGGGTAGAACAAGGCATAGATAACAGGGTTTAGACAGGAATGAAAATAGAAGAGATAGATCACAAAGGGTGCAGATGAAGCATGTAATGTATTGTTGCCTGCAAGGGACATACAGTGACTTGGGAAGAAACATATTAGAAACACAACTACAAGAACACCAAGAGCCCTGGCCGCTTTCAACTCATATTTATTTGTTGTTGGAGTCACTGAATGCTGGAGTGTTACAGCTGTAATGCAAGAGCGCATGGCACGAGCATGAGACACAGCCACTACAAACACTCTCGTATACAGAACTATGATGATAGTAACTGGAACAATAAAGGTCAAAACAATGTCAATGGCTCCTTCAACACTGTCAATTACAATCACACATTCTCCATAGCAGGAATTGTGTCTGTATGGTTGAGTCAGGTCATCTTTTAAAAAGAGACTGCTGTAGATAACAGAACACACCCAACACAGACAAACAAGGAGTTTAACTCTTCTCACAGTGATTCTTGTGGTATAATGCAGAGGGTGACAAATAGCAACATAGCGGTCAACTGATATGAGCACCATGTTTCCTACTGAGGCAAAGGTAATAATGATCGTCACATAATTATACAAAGAACACATCACGTCACCAAGAAACCAGCAGGATGTTTTTTGGAGGATTTCTCCCGGCATCAAGAGGAGACCCACAACAAAGTCTGAGACAGCCAGAGAGAGGAGGAGGATGTTGGTGGGTGTGTGGAGCTTCCTGGAGGGAAGAAAAGCATCATTAAACCAACAAATTCTTATATCTAAGTGAAAAATACAAACAAAAAACGTATATGAGTTTGAATGTTTTCTGATCTGCCACATTTATAGTTACCATATGGTTAAGTGTGGACAATTAAAACTACTTGGTTGAGGTCACGGTAAATAGCAATCAATACTGATTATTGTTAAGAGATGGGACATGAACCGCAGTCTCCGGTGTCAAAGTCAGACATTTGAACTTTATTGTGCAAAAACAGTCAGCAAGGCAGAATATAAGTCTAGTGCAGCAGGTGCAACATTATTCAGTACTAGCTCAAAGACAATCCTTCCAAATCTACAGTAGTTGTTCACATTTTTACGTCACAAAAAATGTAGAGAAGCTGAGAAGTTAATCTCTACCTGAAGTGTGAGACTGAGATGATGACGAGCAGGTTGAGAGCTACAGTGAGCAGAGAGATGGAGGACAGCATAATGTGGATGAGCAAAGCTTCGGACCAAGGAGTCATGGGCTTTTTGCAGGAGGTGTTGAGGAGTTGTGGAAAGCAGAGCTCAGCTCTGTCCTCAACCTCCATCTTCAGAGATCTGCAGACAGCTGCAGCTCTGGCAACTGATTTACCTCTTTCACATTCTCTTAATTCCTCCCCTCCTCTTTCTCTCAATGGCTGTTGGACTCTGAGCCCCCCCCCCCACCCCCCCGCTCGGCACATCACACCATCATCTTCATCACTTTCCCTGCAAACCTACCCTCGTCTGTCTGGCAGCCATCTGATCCAACTCACCACCAATAATCTGAACCTGTTTATGAAATTTGGCAGGAATGCTATAATACAGACTGGAAGAAGGTCATAATGCCTATTTATTAGGGTATTCAGAGACACGGGTGTAGTTTAAAAGGATGTGGGGCTATATCCATATCTATGGGTAGATTAATGCTCTGATTATATTATCTTGTCACTACCCCCCGCACATCCCTCTATCCTAGCATTCTTTCTTTTCCCCTTCAACCACTGCTAATACAGCTCCCTTGGCTCCTTCGGTCCTTTCTTATAAATAACTGCAGCTCCTCCGCTTGATCACCACATCCAAAGAAACCATCTCAAATACAGTATTCCTCAAATAAAAACTGGTAGTCAAGTAAAACCTGGGTCTCCTGGTGGCTGTCATATTGTTGCTTTAATTTAATAAATTCAACATCATGCTATTTTCAACACTTTGTTCTGGATTACTCATCTAAAGTGTTATTGTCTGATTTCAGTCACTGTGTGTGTGTGTGTGTGTGTGTGTGTGTGTGTGTGTGTGTGTGTGTGTTAATGTCTAATGTAAACTGTATGTTGTAGTGACATACAAGCACCACAAGATGGCGGTATCTACATTTCAAGCACCATATGGGAACCTTCCAAATCAGTGCATTTTCCATAACAGGTTTCCTGCAAATGTTTCACAATAAAAGCCTGTTAAGAAATGAAGGGTAAGGGTTTCTGTCCACTGAAACGCTAGAGTGCTTTTAATTTGAAACTGATACAGGAAGTGTTGAGTAACAGCGTAATGCAGTAACTTTAACAGGGCAAATGGGAGAGGATCAAAATGAGGCTTCTTACTAAAATATGACCAATTATACTTATCAAACAGAGGGGATTAGAAATAAAGGCCTGCCTCTAATACAAGCCTGCTTCAGATAAAGACCTGGTACCTTCTGCAGTTCAGGTAAATAAAGGCCCTGGTCACTATTTGAGGAAATACGGTAGTTTTCAAAGCTTTTCACACCTTCTCCACTCTCCATTGGTATGTACACTGGAAGATAAAGTTGGAGGGGTTAGAGGGGGTCTCCCAGTTGGTTTTTGGATTAACATGCATGTTCAAATCATGTTTCACTAACAAAGACCAAGCCAATAAAGACATGGATTTAGAATAGTTTACTGCATATTATGGATGGAAGAGAGCCAAGATGATGGACTAAGGGACAAGAGGGAAGGATGGGTAGAGGGTTGAGGGATGAGGTTCAAGGGATGAGGGGATAAGGGGAGAAATCAGTGTGGGTGGACGGATGGATGGAGTGTGATGATGGGTAGGTGTCAGCTGGTGGCAGATGAAGTGCTTGGGCATTTCTGATGTTGTAAAGGTTATTACGGATGTAGAATATGCTTGAGAATACCAGCATTTTGATGATGTGGTCAGGAATTCCCTGCCTAGAAGCGGTGAAGGCGGCTCTGATGCGGAAGGAATGCCCAGACTATAACCCATGGATATTCCAGATCTGGATAAGAATTGGCGAAAGTGTAGGTAAACCAGAAGCATGTGGCCACTTTACATGTCTCTGAGATGAACAAAGGGTCTTGGGGGGATGCTTGACTGGCTAGTCTTGAGTTTTTATGTAGACACACATAGGTTTGTATGAACTTATGTACAAGTCTAGTCGAAAGAGGTAGACGGGTTCAGGTAGACCAGACTGGTTGGTCTTGCTGCATTTGAGGTGGTAAATGAGGGTGTTAGAAGAATGGATGCAAATTTCAGACATGGTTGCGTGTCAAGATGGATGGAAGTTGAAGGTAGAAGCGATGAACTCTGAGCAGAAAGCCAAAGAATACCAGTAGCAGCATGGATTCTAAGACTTTGTCTATGGATGAAGACAGACAGACGGACTGTGCGGAGAGTTCTGATGCGGCAGGCAAGGAGGTTTGAAGTGAGGGGCAAGCATTTTGGCATATGACGTGGTTCGGCCATATAGAGACCTTTGATTAACATGCGACACGATGCCCCAAAGAATGACTGCTATGATGACTGGGTACATTTTGCGGATGGTGGTGGAAGGAGTGAGAGATTAGAATTCAGGCCAATGTAGTAGCTGCAAAAGCTGACAGAAGGGGCTGCATCTGTGAACTGCTGGATGTCTTCTGGCTTGGTGACGTGATCATCATAAGAGAGGGAGATGCCGTTTCAGGAGGAGAGGAGCTGGTGCCACAGTTTTAGCCCCATCTTGCATGCTTCATCCAGCATGACATGGACAGGTGGAATGGAGGTGGCTATGGAAAGGAGGTATGACAAGGAGTGCCTTTGGGAAGAGGGTCAAGGCTGGTAGACTGGGTGTTGGCTGGTTTAGGAGTGATAGACAGCTACAAAAATGCAGCAATAATAACAATAATGATCTTTATTTATTTATAGAGCACTTTGGGGCTCCTACTGCAGATGCTCTGTCACCTCTAGTTTTCAGCCTTGCTTCGGGAACAGATAAAAGACCTCTGCCCGAGGATCTCAGGCTACGTACTGGCTTGTATGCAACTAGGAGGTCAGATATGTAGGATGGAGAGAGGCCATGGAGAGCCTTGAAAGTCAACAGTAAAATCTTAAAATCTATTCTAAAACATACTGGGAGCCAGTTCAAGGAGGCTAAAATAGGCGTAATGTGGTCACTTCTTTTGGATCTTGTTAAAAGCCTGGCAGCTGAGTTCTGTACAGTCTGGAGCCGATTAATAGATTTTTGGTTGAGGCAGGTGAAAAGGCTGTTGCAGTAGTCTAGATGTGAGGAGATGAAGGCATGTAAAATGGTCTCTGTGTCATTAAAAGATAGAATTGATAGATAATAGATAATCGTAGATAATGCAGTGGCTAAAGTGAAGCTGTTAGGCAGAGGAGGATAAATGGGAAAAGCACTGGAAACGAGTAAGTCTCACCCCGTTCCTCACAGAAATTAACGGGAAGTGAAATCAGGTGCGACCACAACTTAAGAGAGCTGGGTCATCGCAGCAGCCTTCTATCAGCCATCATGAGTTAAAAGATGCTCCGTAGAGTTGAGAGGAACTGCAGAGTTGGGGGATAATTCTGTGTGGATTTGTGACTATGAGTGACCCCTCCCTCATTACACATTGTAATTTGATCCATTGTTATTATAAAAAGTATTGATTGAATATTGGACTCTAAACAAACAAACACCAAAGGTCATGACAGACAAAATCAACTTAAACAAAAAAAAAAAAAAACACCTGTTCAGCAATGATTGCATAACATGTTGATGTGTGGTGGCTGCATCATGTGTTTGCGCTGAAGCTTGTTTTTCTTCACACCTCTGATTGCAGTGGCACCTCAGACGTTGAGGTGGCATCACCGAACACTAATCCATGCAGGTGTGAACAAACGTCCTGTCTAGAGGGGATCAGCACACCTCCATTAGAAGCAACTAATGGGGCTGCATAACGATGTTCACAGAGAGGCAAATTATCTCTTGGGAATTAACTCTGTGTGTGTGTGTGTGCCCGAATGGGTCTGCTAATGGCCACAATACATGGGGGAAATTGCATGGGTAATGCAGAGTAAATGCTCATTTCTACCAACAAACACTGATCTTTTGAGAGATGAGTTTTTACACTTCATCCTTAAGTCCACCACAGCATTCACATTCACTTTGTCTCATTTAACTTTCTGAAAACTATATATTTTTAATCCAGTTTTTCTTTTCACTACCATAAGGTTGTATTCACTAGTATCTTATGTCTGGTGTTTCTGAAGTTAGGACACCTTGCCCCATTTGAGACCTCAGCACTGCCTATGTTACTCTGTTATTCCGTCATATATTGTTCCTACATAAACATTAAGGGAAAAGTCAAAAGATTACTTTTTTTGACCTGGTATCCAGCAGTGGGTTCTATATCTTTGAAGGTGTTATTCCACAGAAGGACCCAAATGCAGACAGCCCAAGCAAACAGGAAGAATTCAGTAATTTATTGACCAAAAAAGAGGTATATAAGCTCACTGAATCACAAGGCAGGCAAAGGTCAAAACCAGGAAGCAGTCCAAACAGGCAAAGTTGTCCAAAGGTGGAGATTGGTGACATTGGAGGGACTGCTCTGGAGGGCAGCCAGGAGGCTGGAGGTTAGGAAAGGCAGCCAATGATCTGGCCATAGGTGCTGGACAGACGGACTGCTGTATGTCAGAGCAGGAGGCCGACTGGAGGTCTGGCTGGACGTTGGCAGAGAAGGCCGACTGGGGTTCTGTGGTGCTGGGCAGCTGAGAGAGCCAATGGCGTCAGGGACCATGCCTTCATCTGGGGACTCCACGGTTCCCCCAAAAGATGGCCGCTGAACTTCAGGGTAGCTGCTCAAATGGGCCATTGAAGGCATCTTTTCATATGACTGCATATGAACTAAAATTTAATTTGTTTAATTATCTAAAAGACTTTTATTTTATTTCTATCATATTTTCTATTATATTTTAACTTCTATAATATTTATATTAAAAAAGGGCTACTTTTCTGATGATTGAGTGGGTTTTAGGCTCCAATCTAACAAAGCAGACCTTGTGTTTAGATAACAACTGTTATAATGTGTGTTTAAATATAAAGGCACCAACCAAACTGTAACATTCCCTGTTCGGGTTCGGCCAGGAACCTTTGTTGTATCTGTCTCCCTCGTTTCCCGTCGTCTCTCCACTATCGCTATCTAATAATGGCATAAAATGTCCCCCCAAAATAATAAAGTAACAATAATAAAGTGGATATAGATAATAATAATAATAGTGGATTAAGAATTTTCAACATGAATGTTTTGCTGCCTTGTTATGATTTGTTCACGTTAACTGAACTAGTTTAATTTCCCAATTTTCCATGCAAACAACAAAACAAAACAAGAAAAAGACAGCAGACAATGACAATGAAATGGTTTTGCACAGAAGTATATTGTGGCTTGAGGTAAAGAATCACTCATATCAATTTTATTTCCACAGGAAATATGAAATATTTGAGAGGGATTTCAACGTTTAACAGTGCAAGTTTGTATTTCTTGATTTTAGTAATGAAGATATTATTTTATCTAAGCACTAAGATGAAAATATATATGAGTATAGAAATTAATTTACATTTCACGTAACAGTGAAACCTGTGGTAAACGTAATGAAACATAAAGGGTGATAAATGAACCACCATGGTGCTGAGCTGCAGCTGTTCAGGTGTCACTTTGTGGATCCATCCGGACGGTTTTTCCGTGATTGGATCCGTGCACATTTCGGACACTTCTTTTCCACAAAACAGTGTTTGTGAAAGCACGCCCTGCACACTGTAAAAAAAGAGAAGCAACATCAAAACAGTTGATTTCATTTCTGCACTATTTTTATAACAGAAAAGAAAGCAGTGATGTTAGAAGATATAGCATGTCAGTGTCACCTTAGAAGTTGATCAGCATCCAGCAGACAGACACAGAGCACTATTAGCATTTATTTGGAGGCGTGTTTGAATCACCTGATGAATTTAAGTCCAATATTGACTCTTTTTTGGCTCAATTTTGGCTCTGTTTTGGTCTCCACAAACTACTGACTCCTCAACCAGGTAGTTTTATTACCTACCTTCCACTGTAATATTAATCTAGTCTGAATGTCTGGAAATAAGTTTTCATTTGCTGCCTATTTGCCTCCATTCTACAGCATCAGTTTTATATCTCATTTATTTAAAAAGTAATCAGCATTTGTCCGTGCTTACCTGGGCAGCGCCTACATATGTCACTCTGAAAAGGAAAGATGACGTCTTTTTCTCTGCAGAACTCGCAGATGAAACCTCGGGCCAGACACAACTGGGTGAAAAAGAGTCAGACAATTTGTCAAAATTAGTGAGTTTTGATTCCACAATGTGCACAATGTTCCTCCTCT
This sequence comes from Macquaria australasica, assembly GCA_005408345.1. Lineage (NCBI taxonomy): Eukaryota > Metazoa > Chordata > Actinopteri > Centrarchiformes > Percichthyidae > Macquaria > Macquaria australasica. The sequence goes on from SEMN01001145.1 coordinate 78,298, forward strand.
AAAACAAATGTGTGCCAGAGTGCCGTTGCTGATCTTTCAGCATCTGATCCTTGACTGTTTTAAGTCTCAGGGCATTAAAAAATAGATATAACCTCATTGGTATCACATGACAAAGTAATCAAGTCACGTGATGACGGCTGAGCGAGCTCTATTTGCTGAAGAGGGCCGTGGAATACACAGTGCGTATAAAAGTATTCACCCTCCTTGGATGTTTCATGTTTTACTGTCGTAAACATTGAATCCAAGTAGATTTGATGAGACTTTTTTGATGCTGATCGACAGTAAAAGACCTTTTAAAGCCCCTGAAAACTTGGTTTGTTAAAATTTGAACATATTATTATTTATGAAGAGTTTAAAGGATAGGTTCACAATTTTTACAGTCTTAAGACAATAGTCAGGTGCATGAACATTGGAGTATTTTTTGCTGTAATCATTCCTCCTGTTCATACTGGCCATTATCTAAAGCTTATCTGAGGCTTCAGCAGTCTGAGTCAGCCAAATCAAGTGGACATCTTCCAAAGTTACTGTCTTCTTGGTACAAAATTCTTTCTGTTTCCCTGAACAGTGTGTCCTGGTTGAGTTGCTGTGGAAAGAGGGTATCAAAGAGAGGGGATTTTGTACTAAAAAGGCTGAAACCTCCTATAATGGTTTAGGCTTATTACATCTATTACAGACCACATCCTGTAATGTACTGTAAGATTGGGGAACAATAATACTATGCTGCATTAGAAATATACTGTATCCATGCCAAAAGCCCCTCACACAGTGCTTCAGACCGACCTCGCAGTTTTCCACGTGGTCGATGGCGGAGTGCAGCACCGCTCGGGCCTGCGCCACAAGCTGACCCTTCTTCACCCTCGAGAGGTCGTCCATGGAGAAGAGGTGTGGCTGCTCCGTCAGGTGAGCAGGAAACTGTTCAAACTCAGTCATCACCCTGGGACACAAACACACACAAACACAGAGCACAATCACATTAAAACTGCTTTCTCTCGCTGACACATATCCTGTTGGTGGGCTTTTGGTTGCAGTTTTTTGGTTGAAAACATTTGAACTCCAAACCTTCCTGCCACAACAGGTCAACACAGACAAAACACTATCGGACTCTATAAAATATATGACAGGAAACCATTACAAAAGCTTGCACTGCTCCAATAATTAAAAAAAAGGCATAGCTGGTGACGTGGACAGAGAGAGATTACATAAAAATTTAAATATAGCCTAGCCCTACCTCAGCCACCTATGAAGGTGGGGTGCTCAGTGGCTGTCCTGGGTGTCATAAGGGAGCTCTACCTTGTTTTAGAAAAGGTCTGGTTGTTAATGGACGGGATGTACTAGTTGCAATGGCTTCAATTTGACAGTTATTTTGCACTTGTTGGACTTGTTAGGTCAGACGACAGCTGTTCACAAGGTGATGCAAAATTATGCATTATCTAAAAGACTTTTATTTTACTTCTATCATATTTTCTATTATATTTTAACTTCTATTATATTTATATTAAAAAAAGGGCTACTTCAGGTCAGTCAGGACACCAAGAAGGTTTAATATAGGAGATGGCTCAGGTAGTTTCCCCTTCTGGTCCTGTTTCTCTGAGTTTTTCTTCATTTTTTTGTTCCCTGTTTGGGCTTTATAATCTGTTTCTATTACTAATTGTTGTAGACGTCTTTCAGTGTTATAATACTGGCTCAGTTTATAAGGGTTGAAGCATGCTGCTTCTGTCAGTACCACGTTATGTTCTTTACTGCAGATATGTATGTATGTATGTATGTATGTACTTATGTATGTATGTATGTACTTATGTAAATATGTATGAGTATATGTCACCTTTTTATGGCAGGCTGTGGATGAACTGTGTGTAGCTGTATGTTATGTGCTTTTGTGGGTCTGTTATATTATTGTTACACTTTACTGACCAGTCCTTAAAGCTGGGGTAGGCAGTTTTCTTTTGGCGTCACTGGGCAAAAATGCCATATTAACCGTGCAGCATATTGTAATTCAAGTGGTCTGAGAGCAGACCTCTACTTCAGCCCCCCCTCTTGCCTCTGTTTTCGGGCTTCAGAAAATCTATCCCGTGACGGGAGACTTTAGCCAATCACAGGTTATTTCAGAGAGACGGTGCGTTCCTATTGGCTAAGCTACAAGAGCAGATGTGTGTACACGTCCCTTCAGACGGTGAAAACCTGATTCAGTGGAGGAAAATCCTGAAACTTGTGATAAATGTCCAACACCTCCTTTGCCTGCAGCGGTGTATAGAACAAAACAACACGGAGCTTCGGCTCAGTATGTTCGATGTCATGGCGCTCATAACGACGAGTGGCAAAGAGGCCTGATGACAAACAGTGAGGAGTAACTGTTGACGGGGGACAGTGGTGTGTGTGTGGTGTACCAGCCTCTCTTCCCGCTGCTGGACGGCATTGCAGCTGCCTCTGAAGCCTGGGGCGCTCTGCTCTGCGGCCGCGAAGCGCTGGAGAGGCGTCTTTGAGAAAACAAGTCACGGCGGGAGGGACCGCGGTCTCTGTGAGGCTCACGCCGTGGAGAGCGAGCCCTACGAGGGATACGGTTTCACTGGGGAACCGACTCCTTCTGCTGCCGGTCCAAGTTGTGGGTTTGGTGGGAGGGGCTTAGCGGAGTGACACGAGGCAGCAGAGAGAGAGGAGGAAGGTTCTGCACAGGTTGCACAGATTCTGCCTCCCCAGCTTTAAACATATGGTGTTTTGTTTTATTACTTGTATTCACTGATGTGTTGCTGATTGTATAATAATACAATTTTGATCACACAAAAAAACAAGGAAACTAAAAAATTTGGTTAAAAAATAAGTTTTCTTGCAAAAAAAAAAAAAGAATTGGTACAGGTTGAACTCACAATGAAGGTATTTTTTAACCTCTATTTTTGTATTAAGTAGTAGTGGATTATTTATTCTCATTTTAAACTTTCCCCTTTTTCCTTTTAATGACATAATAAATATAATATAAATAACTAAATCAATAATATAATTTAAAGTTACCGCATGTAGAGTTTGTATGTGATTATAGCATCTTTCAAATTATTCTGATGTTTCTGTTTGTGAAACACGTTGCCGTCTGCCACAGTGTCTTTTTTGTTGCTGCCACTGGATGGCGCCAAAGTACCACCTTTTAAATCCTACACACAGTGGATTCACTAAATTATTATCAAACATAATGTGATTAACTCAAGTAAACTGAGGTCACTCTGGAAGTTTGCAACTCTACAGTAGTTTACAACAAACATTCAATACTCTATTACAATATCATCTGCAATTAATAGTAATATTTAAAGTTTGTATTTATACTCTGTGTGTAATAAGTGTTCTACCTTCCAGATAATCTGCAGGCAGTCAGCAGCTTCTTGATGCCCAGCAGGTGTTCCTGCAGCTCCTGAACAAGAGAGGAAGAGGGGGAGGAAGGAGGAAAGGAAAGTCAATAATAGCAAATAAAAAGTTAAAATTAACTTCAACTGCTGTGTTGTCTGTGTTGGGCCCGCTTAAAAGTAAAATCAACAATATTTTACTTATTATTGTTATTATTCTTTTTTATTATTATGATTCATTATTACTTGTCCTCGAACATACCTGCACATTCCTCTGGTCACACTTCTGCATATATGAATAACATACATGCACACAAACACATACGAAATGTCTATACGTCGTTCTCCCGCTAACATAAACTGAACTAAACTAAAAATCTGAACCAAATTCAAATCATAACCTCTGTTTGTTACATCTTACTGTTTTGTGTTATTGTCTGTATGTGTTGTTACACATATGTCTGTCTGATTTGTCTAATTTCTCTCCTTTTCGTACCACGTCCCATCGCAGAAAGAAGAAAAACAAAAAACAGTATTTTACTGGCACAACTTCATCAGAACATACCTGTGGGGGGGTTGAAATTATGCGATGTTTACATGTGTAAACATAAACATGGAGTAGTGCAATCATGAGCAGGTAATAATAATATAATAATAATAATAATAATAATAATAATAATAATAATAATATAATATAATAGTAATAATAATAATAATAATGATAATAATATATAATATAATAATAATAATATATAATATAATAATAATATAATAATATAATAATATAATAATGATAATAATAATAATGATATAATATAATAATAATAATGATAATGATATAATGATAATTATAATGATAATAATAATAATAATAATGATAATAATATAATATAATAATAATGATAATAATAATATAATGATAATAATAATAATAATGATAATAATAATAATAATAATAATAATGATAATAATAATAATAATGATGATGATAATAATAATATAATGATAATGATAATAATAATAATAATAATAATAATAATAATAATGATAATAATAATAATGATAATAATAATGATGATGATGATAATAATAATTCAGTCTCTAGCTCACCCTGAACTTGTCCAGCTCTCTCACTTTGCTGTAGAGTGTCTTACCGACGCAGGTCAGGTCAAACAGAGGCTGATGCCAAACTGAATCCAGCAGCTGTTTGGAGAAATCACTCACAGGGTACCTGCAATATTAATATCACAAATATTAACATTCATTTACATTTGTCTATGTTCCTTTCCCCTCTGAGCTGCCGTTTGTTCTGAGGTTACTGAAGGATCTTATATGAATAATCATGTTTTAATTAAATTGATAGCAGAAGTATTTATATTAATCGTATCATTGCTTTTATAAGGTAAAAGGTACTTTAATATATTATCTTAATTCATGTTTAATGTAATGCTATGACTCTTTAAGATGTCTTTGAAATGTTAGTGTAGTATTATTATTATTATAGTTATTAATAAAAGGTCAACATTGGTACCATAAAGTTATTTATGATTTTATTTTACTCACAGTTTTCATAACAATAGGCCCACTGGTAGCAGCTGAAATCACAGTATTAGTCATGGAGCTATTAGTTAGTGTTTTTATTACCTGCCAAAGTCCCAGCAGGACAGAAGTCGACCAGGAATCACAGCCTCGGAGCCGCTGTGACAGCAGTCACAGAAATACCTGCCAGGTGAATCAGAATGAACTAATAAGTACAATATTTAATTTAATATGCAGCTTAATGTTTTTATTAGTACAATAAGCACTTCATGCTATAAGAGAAGGTTTTTTATTCGTGGTAGCAGCGTGGCTGTAAGGATGACAACACCAGTCCACCTGCAGACTGAAATATCTCAGCAGCTGTTGGATGGACTACCATGACCTTTTGTACAGATGTTCATGTTCCCCAGAGGATGAATCCTTCACTCTTCCTCTCATCAGGTCAACATTCCCATCAGCCTCAGCTGCACTTTGTGTTTAGTGCAGAATAGCAAATGTTATGATAGTCAATGTGAAACTAAGAGTATGTTAGCATGCTGGTGTTAGCATTTAGCTCAGCCTCAGAGAGCTGCTAGCATGGCAGTAGACTCATGTTAATGTATTGATAACAAGTGATTCCACGTACCTGCCGAGGTATTCACAATAGCGCAGTTTCTTGATGTACTCTGGTGGCAGAGAGAGAGGCAGAGAGGCTTGTTACTGTGTGAAGACATTAAAGACGTCATGAAGCAGGCTCGTGTCCACAGCCTTTTAGCACAAACATTGTGAGATAATGTAACATGTGGACAGTTTCACCCACAAAAACAGTAAAAGGGTCAATAATAAAGAGAACAGACTAGATAAAAACAAAACATGATTTTCCTTTTAAACCATGTATCGTATATTAATTTAAAGCCTCTGTGTGTGTGTGTGTGTGTGTGTACTGTCTGACTTCAGCGCCCCCCAGTGGTTGTATAAAAAAACTGCAGTGCACACTGATGGAAGAACTGAACATTACCACTCTACTATCTCAAGGAAAATATCATTTATATGCAATTTTCACCAATTACTTGTTTTCTATTTTAGTTTCTTTCTGGGGGAACTTCTCCTTCACACTGATCTTAAATGTTCTTACATGCTCTGATCCTGACATCCGGTTGAATAGATAACAACAACACATCGTTTTCTATAATTCACCTTTTCCCGGTCAACATCCAGCAATTTCTGTTATTTCATTTCATTTGTTTTTCATTAAGCCCTCTTTTTCTCTTTACTGTCTGCTGGTGGAGCAGCTGGTTTGGTGGAGTCAACGCTTTAACTGGGGAATCAAAACAAAATATATAAATGTGTATTTGCATCTGGGTGCAAATAGTCACACGGCAGCTATTCAGCTGTTTACACCCGGCGTGAGCGTCGTCTGTGGGTGGTTATTGACAGCTGCGGTTGTCTATTTCCTAAACCTAAGGCTTTCTAACACGTGGGTAACGAAACAGTCACACTTTGGTTAGGTGTAGGCACTTCTAAGGGCTAACTTCTCCCATGTTCAGCGTCAACAGAGGGTGGTTATTTCCACCCTGGTTGCAAATAGCACTGTTGGCTACTTACACCTAGGTGTTAATAGCATCTGCCTTAAAAATAACCATGCCGCCCTACAAATCCCCTATAAAATTAAAAATGTTTGATGCTCAGTGTCATCTTTATGATCCGGTACTCACTGGGCTCCACCTCTGTCCCACAGCCTGCACAGAGGAAGTGCTGCAGAGCCACAACTTCACTGCGTCTGGAGGAGGAGACATCAACAGTCAACTGTCATCCATCTATGTATGTATCTGCTTTTTTGTGTGTTATTTCAGTGCTGGTTTGTATTTGTGTTCAGTGTTTTTGAGTATCGTCAGATGTAATGGAGACCTGTGGGTGGGCTGAACAGTGAAGATGATCTGGACGCGTGGTGGCGCCCAGCTCAGGGATCCTCTCATCCTGGTCCTCAGTCTGATCTCCTCTGCCAGGCTGCTGCTGCTCACCGCCACACCTCCAGTACCTGGCAACTGGCAAAACAAAAGGGAGGAGAGGGGGAAGTTATGTGCATCCTGTTCCCTCCTTAAAGGAAGGGCGTTTTCACACCTATAGTTGTTTTGCTCTGGTCTGAATCAGTCGATGAGTTTGTAAACTTGGAGCGTTTTCTCCTTCAGTTCGGTTTCTTTTCACACCGAGGAAAAATCCAAGCGAACCAAAATGCATCACTACAAACCAGGTGAGAACATTCACTCCGCTTATTGGCCAGATGTGTCTGGGGATGTTACACATGGTAACAGTAGGTGGCAGCATGCACCATTGACATTGGTTTGTAGTCCATCAGTAAAACCAAAGAAGAAGAAAGTGAATACAGGCAGAGGGTCCTGTGTTGTGAACTAGTGCATATTTCTGTGAGAGAAACATAGCTGGTTCGTTCTCCGGCTAGCTGCTGCCATAAACTGTAGATAAAGATGGACGACATGACAGCTGCTCCCCAAAAGTGAAGCCAAAACATCTGGATCGCCCCCTGGTGGCTGCCTGCAGTATAGGTCATAAGCCCCGCCCCCTCCATATTATCGGATGGGACATGGAACAAACTGAAAAATCAAAGTTCACGTCAAATAAAATGTTCCCAAAGATGGTTTCTGTCATTTTAGGTAGTTCTTATCACGCTGATGTTTGTTCAAGTGTTCATTTTTGTTACTAATTCAACTTCTTCCCGTAGTTGTGTGCTTTCTCTCCTCTCTCTCTCCCCTTCTGTTGCTTTCTGCAGGTGTTTCTGCCTCTGGAGCTGTAGAGTCTGGGTCTGTGGTTGCAGCCGCCTGCTGCCCCCGTGCTCCTGCTCTGCAACTATTACTGTTATTGCTCTTATTATTAGTATTACTATTATAATGTTGCTCTTAGTATTATTTCTGTTAATATTAACATCAATACCATTACCACAACTATTGCTTTACATCCCTATGTGGAACTGTATTGTGCTGCTGTATGTTCCCCCCCCCCCCTTCAACCCAACCGGTCGAGGCAGATGACCGCCCGCCCACAGCCTGGTTCTGGTTCTAGTTCTGGTTCTGCTCGAGGTTTCTACCTGTTAAAGGGAGTTTTTCCTTGCCACTGTCTCCTGGTGCTGCTCATGGTGGGAACTGTTGGGTCTCTGTAAATATAAAGAGTCGGTCTAGACCTGCTCTATATGAAAAAGTGCCCTGAGATAACGTTGTTATGATATGATGCTATATAAATAAAACTGAACTGAATTGAATTGAAAAAGGGGGTGTGACGTCATGATTGACAACTGTGAGTGTGCTGTGATTGGCTCAGGTGGCTGTATAGGCGGGAACTCAATACTGCAGGATCACTACTGTGCAGACTCTGGTTCCAAATGCACAAAATGGCAGCTCCCATATCCGGGGTGTTTTGGCTTCATTTTTTACAATGGGAGGAAGTGGAGACACGTCGTCCATCTTTATTTACAGTCCATGGCTGCTACTATGAGAAACAGTTTGCTGTTCTGCCGCATCGCAGAATGCAAAGCACACCTGGCTACAGCTGTTAAGCTCAAACTTGCGGAGTACACCACGTAGTTGGGTCGGATCAAGGTCGGGTCACGTTCCCACCACAAACGAACTGCTCCAGAGTTTGTTTGGAACTGGATCAAGACCACCTCTTCAAAGGGGTCTCGGTGCGGTTGTTTTGGTCCGCACTCAAGTGCGATTACTGTGTTCACACCTGCCCAGACGAACCGCACTAACCGGGCAAACGCACCAGGGTTCGTTTTAACCAAACCAAACAGGTTAGGTGTGAAAACGCCCTAAGGTCGCTAGTTTGTGCTTCTCATGTAATCATGACATCACATGCACTTAAACTCGGAGGATATACGATAAATATTACCTACATGATCCAACAAAAGAACCTTCTTGTTACACTAACAGCTCTGAAGGATCTTCGCCTTCACATAACCAACAAATCAGCATCATCTACCTTCATCTGTCAGGATATTTGTTAGATTTGTCCCTGTAGCGTCTCCCACAAACTAGATTAACCCAATTATAAAGCAGGAGTTTTTATAGCTGATGTTTGGTTGCTGTTCTCACCTCCTGCAGTGAGCTGCGGAGGCTCAGCCGTCCACGCCGAGGCCCGTGGGAAGGAAGCCAGCTCCTCCTGAACTCCAGCACCAGCTGCTGGGCCAGACACTCTGCACTGCATTATGGGACACCACAGAAAATCAGAACAAATGTACAGATTTGTTTTGGACATTTACTGAATGTAATTTGTGTTTGTTGGTGTTTTTCTTACTTTCGGAGAGAATCTCTCAGTGTCTGCATCGTGTCAACTCCACAGTCTGAAATTAAAACACAGAACATGATATTATATACTGCATATTGCAATGTTCACCTAGAAGAAAATAGTTCCTACAGTGAGTTATAGTACATCCCCTTACTCATTTAACAATTTGGAGATTTAGATAACAAAACCAGGGAATGTGTCTTTACTCAGCTGTTACTCTTCTATTATATCTAAATGTGCAGTGAAAATCATTTTACCTTCAAATCCGCTGTCAGTGGAGAGGACAGAGAAAGTCTTTGGTTGATGTTCAGCTTCATCATTCCCTTCTTCCTCCTCTTCCTCATCCTGTGTGTGTTGGTGTGTGTGTACAGAACAGGAGTGTGTGTTTCCTTCACCTGAATGTCTGTGCTTGTCGTTCTCTTCTCTGGGATCACCTGCTTTAAATCTCTGTTTGTGTTCATGTGGCGGGATCTCCTCTGCCGAGAGTGTGTGTCCATGTGCGCATGTGCTGCAGTGTGTGTGTTGGTGTGTGCATGTGCTGCAGTGTGTGTGTTGGTGTGTGCATGTGCTGCAGTGTGTGTGTTGGTGTGTGCATGTGCTGCAGTGTGTGTGTTGGTGTGTGCATGTGCTGCATTGTGTGTGTTGGTGTGTGTCCATCATGGAAGTCCATCGGTCACTGCTCAGAGTCCACTTCGCACCTTCCAGCACCTCCAGCACCATGTCCACCACAATGAAGTGAGCATTTTCCTGCACACACAGTCATTCATTCAGACACTGATGAAACAGCTTCTTATCATTATTATAAGGAACATGCTGACAGAGTGTTATCCAGAGTCAGGTGAGGAGATGGATATCATTTTTTATTTTATATCATATATTATTCATATTTTCAAAGAGGTCAAGAGATGAAACAGAGCAGCAGGCGTGGATCTTTCCTGCGGCAAAATGTTCATCCGTTGGGTTCAAACTTGAGCCATGTTTAACACAATGAACTCACCTTAACTTGAAACTGGGTTGTTTGCCAAGTGCATCACATTTTTACATCCATCATGTACTAAAAGTAAAACTGTAAACTCTCTACTACACACAGGTAACGCACCTTTTCCAGCTCACAACTGGTCTTAAAGATGTCTGCAGAGAACTCTGGGATACCACTGCACCTTCTCTCTTTGCTGTGCTGTGTTGAGGTAGAGAGGCCTGACAAAACACACACACACACGCAGAAAGAGTACAGCTTCATTAAACAGTGATATCAACATTGAATCAAATGAATTTCTGTACTGTGATGATGTTTCTGGTGCTGCCGATCCCACTGCAGCATAAATATGTGGGTTTATACACTTGGTATGAAAGAGGACCATGATCCTCTGTGTCTGTAGGGTTTGTACAAAATGATGTGTAAGTGTTTGCTAACACATTAGCCATAAGAAGAGAACAAATACACGTGCCATGGAGCCATGTGACCGATCCTACTGGCTTTGGCGATCCCCTGACTTTTTTTTCTAGCGCCAACATGAGGTTGTTATTGTTTTTTATTAAAAACATCTCAACTTATGGGATGGATTGCAGTGAAATGTGGTTCATCGTTCATGTTCCCCTCAGGATGAACTGTAATAACTTTGATGATCCTCTGACTTTTCCTCTAGCGCCATCATCAGGTCAACATTTCAGTTTGTCCAATACTTTGCTTTATGACCAAATACCTGCAGAACTAATGACATTCCCAGCAAATGTTAGCATGCTAACATAGCATCCTCATTTCAGCATTTAGCTCAAAGCACCGTTGTGTCTAAGTACAGCCTCACAGAGCAGCTAGCATGTCTTTTAACTCTTAGTCTTGTTTGAAAGTGCTTAAACCACTAATATATGTAGATCCAGTATTTTCACAGGAGACCACAGTGCTCGTCTTGTTTTCTATCAGCATCATGTAGCCGTGATGGCAACTTTTCCTAACCTGGAACATGACCACGGCCTGTCTTTAACCAACTCCACCTGAATCATAAAGGTGGCAAATCAGGCACTGACAAACAACCTATTTTACCTTCTGAGTATGAGACACTTAACCAGCTTTGTGAGGCCGCTTATCCAGAATCCTGAATGTTGGTTTAGTGAATCCAGATCAGTTCAGATGAGCCAGACTAAGTTGAAGTCCCTCTGAGATGCAGGCCCTCGGTCTGGCCTTTGGAATAACTCTGGGATGTTTTTTATCTTCAGCTTCGTCAAACTTAGACTCAGAAGTATTTTGGGTTAATTTTGATGGTGACAAACACATAATACAGTACTTAGAATCCCTGTGGCAAACATCAGCTTCTTCCCTTGTGTTAGAAAGAATGTGCTGCTCAAACACAGGAGGTTGGCTAGTTTATTGGTTTCTGGTTCTTGGATCAAGCTGATCTAATTCAGATCATAACCAGATTTTAGAGGTTTGGGAAATCGCAGGTGTGCTCTGTGCATGTAAACACAGCCACAATAGACACAGTAGATACACCTGCAATAATTCTACCTGATGAGTGAGGGGCGTCACAGCTGGATAGGCCCCGCCCTCTGTGCTCCTCAGCCAATCCATGCTGTCCCCTGAAGGGAAGGTGGAGCCCAGCGCTCAGGAGACGGTTCAGATTGGAAGCGACGGAGACACAGTGCGGCTTCTTGTCCTCCAGGAGCTGGGATGAGTGCTGACAGGAGCCCGGTGTGGACCCCAGATCCTCCATACTGGTGACTGCCAGGGGCCCAGAGGCAGGGGGTGGGGGGCCCAAGCTATAAGAAGATATGCTTCACTTTAGTCAGCAACAACTAGGATGGTCACATGACAAATCATTACATACAGTTCCACGAATTAAAAAAAGAGAACATTTCAAAACATCAAGCTCCATGACAGAAATGTGCTGTTATGTTTCTACAAATCTTTCCAAGACAAAGATCTCAACAGACGACCAAAACAAATCAGGGTTTTTTAGACTATTCAGTCTTTTCTTTTACAGTAAATCTCTCCAAAAAAAGGAAGGAATTAAATATAAATCTGGAGGTTGGAAAAAAAAAGACCCTCCCTTCAGCAAGTCCCTTTAAAGATCAACACATGAGGTGTTTGCTTTTTGCAGCATCTGAAAGTACAAACGTGTCCGGTTTCACATTTGTTCAAACAGAGACACAGATGAACAATAAAATAAATATATAATAAAATTAAAAAACGAAAACCCTCCCATACATCAGCTGGTCTAATTTTACAAGTTGAATTAGTGTTTCGTAGTATATATACAGTATATAGCTAGTATACATAATTAAACATGTTCAGGATCTTAAAGGAGTCAGGTACCGAAATACAGCTGGACACAAAATGATGTGAAAGTGCATTTTTATACTGTAGATACTTTATCAAAATATGAGAGAGTAAGTTGCCATGTAATGTAAAATGTCTTAATCAACCCTTGACCCCTGATTTTTTCCAGTTTAAGGAACGACATTAGATCAGTCTGCCAGGAATATTCTGCTGGAGGTTTAGGTGATTTACAGTGTAGGAGGATGAAAGAGGCAAAGGACGGGACATTTAATCTCTTTTTAGTAAACGGGTAGTTAACTCCAAAAATAGCTACGAGTGGACATGGTGCGATATCTGTGCCTACGGCTTCTGACATGATCTTGAAAAAGATCCTGTTAATTTTGAACATGACCAGGTGTGTGCTAGATGACCCTTTACTGTTTTTGACCTTTTAATCTCTGACTTTGTTTTTGGGGAAAGTGCAAAAAAGATGCGCGCTGACATGATGTTACTTGATTAGCGAGAAACGTCGATAGCGAACGTTTCTGAACCTTTCATGTATGTCGTTACCTTGATGGAGCAGATGTGTCGGTGCCCCCCCCATGCCAGGAGATGGGCCGGTGGCGTCTGGAGATAACCAGACTGCTCCTGGGGAGGAGGAAGCCTTCGTCCTGAGGATGCAGAAGAGACGGGTCCTCTTTGTTTCCCTTTCTTCCTCCTTCAGTGTCATCATCCTCACCCTCAACAGCATGACTGTTAGAGGCTTTGTTGATGTTGTGCGAAGCAGAGCCGGAGTGATGGTTCAACTGGGAGTGACGGTGACATGTGAAGGCCTCGTGATGTGTCCTCTTTGTGAACGCTGGCTGTGGGCGTCGATCGGAAAATGTTGTGTTTGTTTCGCCTCCACTGGCTTCTGGTGGTGACAGAAGGAGAAGTGGGACTGATCCTGGACCAGCCGGCTGATGGTTTCGGTGAGAAACTTCTTCTGGAGAGGAAGAGGAGAGAAATGTATGTATTTTATCAATAAATATTTCAACTGTCTCTGCTGAGGGATGAGAGGGAGTTTCTTGGGCTCTTTCCACTCAGATTTTTGAAGCTGGTCTGGTGTTTGAACCAAAAACAGTCAGAAATGAGGAAACAAGAAGCAGGGAGAAAGGTGTGCATGCAGACAAATGATTCTTCCAGATATTTCAAATTAAAAGCCTACCAGGAACTGGAGGGATGTTGACATTTGAGCTGCTGGTGAATCATCATTGATCGGTGTTTCCCCACACACACAGCAGGTCTGTAAAACCTGATGCTTCCTGTGTAACTGCAGTCTTCCTTCAAAGCTCTGTAAACCTGCTTTAAGAGTGTGGTGGATCTTACCTGTCGCTGTCAGAGCTGCAGTTACAGATGTTGGAGACTCTGCAGAGCCACACCAGCTGACATATCTGGATCTGTGGGGAGAGGAGGACACACCTCTGCAGCTTCGCATCTGTACAGAAGAGGAGAGACAAAGTTTCCCAACACAATACAAACAACTTTATTAATCCCACTAGGGGCAATTTGTTTGGAGCAGCTAATTGTGCAACAAACCTAGTAACAATAATGATACAAGGGAGCTAAATGTGGGAATCTATAAATGATACTGATAAACACAATAAAAAGATTTCAGATCTCTTTGTTTCACTCAGATTTTAACGATGCTGTTCAGGCTGTTTCTGTCTTTCACTGTGAGGCCGTGAAACCAGCAGACAGAAGAAAAACTCTAAATAAAGGATTGATAAAAACGACTGATGATGACAGCAGCTTTGGTGCAAACTTCCTGGCGCAACGGTGCTTCCTGAGCGACGAGAAAACAGCAACCAGCTGTTGCAGTGAGTCAAAGAATCCAAAATTACCCAAATACGTAAATATCTTCAGGCAGCTGATCAACACCAATGACTGTAGGTCGTTGACCAGCTGAGCTTTGTGACTTTCCAAACTCCTCCTTTTTTTTTGTTTGGAGACGAGTGCAGGAAGTTTCGTTTAGTTTAGTTCTTTGCCGAACATAAAAGTTGTCATGTTTGATCTAAACCTTCTTGTAAAGTCGTCTGGTCCTGAACGTTTCTTACTTCCATATAAACTCCAGCTTGTTCTGTCTGTGGCGTTTCCCTGGCAGTATAATGTCACAGTGTACAGTACACACAGTTTCACAGCTTCATAAACATCAGCTGGTTTCACATCACAAAGCAGTTTCACGAAGAGAAACACACTGCTCTAATTCATTAGCTGCTGCTGCTGCTCCCAATCAAGGTTAAAGATGCAACAGACTGACAGCATATCAATACAGAGAAAATCAATCATCAGATCAACTATTGGATGGGTTGCCGTGTAATGTGGTTCATCGTTCATGTTCCCCTCAGGATGAACTGTAATAACCTCGATGATCCTCTGACTTTTCATCTAGCGCCACCATCAGGTCAACATGTTAATTACCTGTAAAACTGACAAATGACGTTCCCATCAGCCTCAGCGGCACCTTGTGTTAAGCGATTGCTAATTTGCAAATGTTAGCATGCTAACATGCTAAACTAAGACAGTGAACATGGTAAACACTATACCTGCTAAACATCAATGCTAGCATGTTAGCAGGTTGACGTTAGCATTCAGCCCAAAGCCTCACAGACACATTTAGTAGCAGCGATGTTGATGGAGTAATGAGAGTGTGGATGAATATCGTGAACTTTCTTCTCCCTCCACATGCTGCAGACATTAAGACTGCAGAATCCGTAGGCGAGGGACAAGATTTTGGTATCGGAAGCGTTCTGGTTTCCATTTGTAGTCTGTTTGTAGTCCGAGCAGTATTGACCAATCAGGTTTGAGTGGGCTTTGGTTGCATGAAGGTCAGCAGTCCGTGTGGAGAGCAAAAGAGGCGGAACAGACTGGCCGAAATGCAATCTGAGAACCCATCAATTTAGCTTTTTATCAATCTCTGAACGCTAAAGATTAGCTTTTTATTAGCTTTTTTAAAATGTATCTGATGACCTCACGAGATCGAGGCGGCCGCAGGTTTTAGAGCCAGGTGCTGCAGCTGCAAGACTGCAAGACCCAGGGCATGATGGGAAACACCTGGCTGTCGCCTGATCAAAGAGCTGATTGGCTCTTAGTTTTGACCACAAACATCACACTTTGTAGAAAATCCTAATTTTCTGTGTAATTGTAATATTTAACGCTAGATTGTTGCTGCATGTTGTGCAGTGACGGTTTAATCTGTTAACAAACAGGTTGATGTGAAGAATAATAAAGTTTATTTCAGCCAGAACTCTCAGACCCTGATCTGCAGACTACAGGTAGCCTACAGGTGGATCTAACAGGATGCAAATATTTCTGGGCCTTCCTGTATATTCATTGAAGGCTGCTGGAAACTGTCTGACTTGACTGCTGCTGTTTGTCACAGCGCCCCAGTATTAATATTTTAATGCTAATACAGTAACACCAAACAAAACACTGTCATTTTCAGAAATTCATTTTCCAAAAACCTGAACAGTTTTAAAGACTTTTAGTCTATTTTTACCCCCAAAACCACCAGAGTTTTATTCAGCTTTTTAAAGTAAAGTAGATGAACATGTTAATATAAAGTTATTGGTCTCACACTCAGGCTAAAACACCAAACAGAGCTTCCTGTGTGAGTGCAGAAGTAGTCTCTGATTGTGAATGATAATATCTTAAAGCACCAACATGTTTCCTATTTCAGTAAAAGCAAAGTGCGTTGGACTGGAGAACAGAGAGCGACACTCACCAAAACACAAGCAAGTAAAAAACATCTTAAAAATCAAACTACTCACCTTTCTGTAAACTCCTAAACTGAACTGAACCTGTCAGAGGCCGAAGGCACTGAAACGAGTCTTCTTCATCCACGAATAACTGCCACACAGAAAGGAAGAGAGGCGGTTGGTTATCAGCACTTCCTGTATTTAACAGTGGTTTGTACTTTCTGTGGCTGAGCAGTCAGCAGTGCTTCTCCTGAGATCAGAGTTCTCGTCATACTGCACGACAGAGATCCCAAAAAAGATCAACAAGTGAACATTTAGTTAGAAATGCAGCGTTGCAACGAAACTATCCTTAATGTCAGGCAGTTTAGTCATTCTGCAGCAAACCCATGCTTTTATTTTTTATATCTTCCTTCCTTCCTTCTTCTTCCTGTGGAGAGAAGAGTAAAGAAATTGTTATAAATGTCCTCAAGAGAAAATGATGTGCTCAGAGTAGTGATCGAAAAGAAAAGATTTCCTCGTACATCCACGTTATCGCAGATGAAGCCACAGCAGGGGTTTCATGTTCAGAGGTTATAATGGTGCATCTTCCTCAATCTAACAGTAACCATAGATACGACATTTTGATCAGCAGAAATATTCACCACAAGGTGCCTCAGCTCAGCCGACTGATGGCTGTCACGTCAGCTGGCAGCTTGTGGAGAAGAAAGAGGAAGCTTCACTCAGAGTCAGAATATCAGTGGGTTTGATTTTACGCTCATGTTTACAGGAGAAGCAGCTCAGATTCAGTCTTTCTAAGAAGAAACAAACTGACAGTATACATGCTTCATTACGTACGCATATTAGTTTTCATGAACCCCTAGCTAAAGTTGGTCATATCTGAGGAACAGTTTAAGGTTTTCACCCTCCCAAAGGTGAGTGCCAAGATGAAGTTGAAGCTTTTCTAAACATTTTTAGAAAGTGAGGACATTTTTAGAAAGTAAGGACATGTTTAAAAAGTGTGGACATTTTTAAAAAGTGGACATTTTTGGACATTTTTAGAAAGTGTGGACATTTTTAGACATTTTTAGAAAATGAGGACATTTTTAGAAAGTGTGGACATTTTTAGAAATTAAGGACATGTTTAAAAAATGTGGACATTTTTAAAAAGTGTGGACATTTTTAGACATTTTTAGAAAGAGGACATTTTTAGACATTTTTAGAAAGTGTGGACATTTTTAGAAAGTGGACATTTTTAGAAAGTGTGGACATTTTTAGACATTTTTAGAAAGAGGACGTTTTTAGAAAGTGGACATTTTTAGAAAGTGTGGACATTTTTAGACATTTTTAGAAAGTGAGGACATTTTTAGAAAGTGTGGACATTTTTAGACATTTTTAGAAAGAGGACATTTTTAGACATTTTTAGAAAATGAGGACATTTTTAGAAAGTGTGGACATTTTTAGACATTTTTAGAAAGTGGACATTTTTAGAAAGTGTGGACATTTTTAGACATTTTTAGAAAGTGAGGACATTTTTAGACATTTTTAGAAAGTGTGGACATTTTTAGAAAGTGGACATTTTTAGAAAGTGTGGACATTTTTAGACATTTTTAGAAAGAGGACGTTTTTAGAAAGTGGACATTTTTAGAAAGTGTGGACATTTTTAGACATTTTTAGAAAGTGAGGACATTTTTAGAAAGTGTGGACATTTTTAGACATTTTTAGAAAGAGGACATTTTTAGACATTTTTAGAAAATGAGGACATTTTTAGAAAGTGTGGACATTTTTAGACATTTTTAGAAAGTGGACATTTTTAGAAAGTGTGGACATTTTTAGACATTTTTAGAAAATGAGGACATTTTTAGAAAGTGGACATTTTTAGAAATTAAGGACATGTTTAAAAAATGTGGACATTTTTAAAAAGTGTGGACATTTTTAGACATTTTTAGAAAGAGGACATTTTTAGACATTTTTAGAAAGTGAGGACATTTTTAGACATTTTTAGAAAGT
>SEMN01001146.1:0-96343 GCA_005408345.1 Macquaria australasica
AAAACAATTAATCGATTCATTGTTTATGTCATTTTTCAAGCAAAAACATTTGCCAAACATTCGCTCCTTCCTGCTTCTCAAATGTGAGGATTTGCTGCTTTTTCTGTTTTCTATCATTGTAAATTGAATGTCTTTGGGTTTTGGAGCGTTTGTTGACCGAAACAAGCTATTGGAACATGCCACCTTGGGCTCTAGGACATTGTCATGTGTTTTTTTCACTATGTACTGACATTGTATAGACGTAATGAGTAGCTTTTTCAAGAGATAAAACATTGAAAAATGTAAATATTCATTAGTTGCTATGGAAACGAAGGAGCTCAATAATGAGAGGAGATTAAACCAAAAGTTTATATTTCTTTTTACACTGAATTGTAATTATTTAACTAACTATTATTTATTGACGTATTCAGCTCAAGTCTGATAACCTTTTACTGCCTTTTGTCAGTTGGTTTGCACGACTAATAGTTATTGTTATCAGTTATTTATAGAACAAAGTTACTTTACTATAGTCTGGCATTTTCAACTAACAACATACCTTTCTATTACAAATAATATGTTGTAGTGTTGCCAGGATGCCAGTGCTTTAAGCCTTTTCATTGTGGAACCAAAAGTTTCAATATATTAAGTAATTATGCCAAATTAACCGAGAACTTTCTGCACAGTTAGTAGCTTCACTGTTGGGTAGAGGATGGGCTCTTCTTGTAAAAAGTCTTTGAAACACACTTACAGTATATATTTACAAGCGCCAGCTTGAAGGAAGCTACAGATGTTTGAAATAATGTGAGTTTTAGGAGCTTTACTGTATATTTCCATGTGGTTTGAATTAGTGGTTCTCAGCAGCTTTGGCATCATTTAATTTTTCTACGAGCGGAATCAATACGGAAATCATACAGAGCTCAGGCTACTTGGAGTGAAAAACCTGAGATGAAAATCACTAAAATCATTCTCATAAATGTATAACCCGCAAAACTTGACATTTTTGTCCTGGTTTTACATGCGGTCACGTCTCGCTCTTGCTGACAAAAATAGGCAAAGAAATGAGGACAGTGTCACTCTGTAACAAATGTTCTGTGACCTTCATATTACTGAAGTGTACTGAGGCTCCAGGCTTATAGCTTTATCAAATACACACATTGTTGAGAATGAGATTCATCATGCAACTGAAATCACAGATGACAAATATAAGATAAATGAATATGAAATTGAATATTTTGTCTTTTGTCTGTAGCTTACAGATTAAACAGACAAGTGATTTTTTTCAGGTTTCAAAGATCTAAAATCAAAAGTGCGTGTGTGTGTGTGTGTGCGTCTGCCATTTTTAATTGCAACTGTTTGTTCACGTGTGCGTTACAGGAATAGACGTGGACAAGGCCAGAAAGGAGGAGGAGAGGATCATGCTCCAGGACGCCATGGCGGTGCTGGCAGGAGGCGGCACTCTCACACCTCACCCAAACACCAAGGCGACCGCTCTGCATGTCGCCACTGCCAAAGGCTACATCGAAGTCCTGAAGTGAGCATCAGTCCGCACACATGAGAGCAATGACGGCTTGTTAGCTTTTGTCATATTCTGGTATCGCACCAAGTCAAACAGATTTTATTCATAGCCTTGTCCTCTCCTCCTGGATTTTCCTCATCTTCTCCCCCACTTGTTTGTTTACCCCCCTATTCCTTGCCTTGTTCAGGGTGCTGTTACAGTGTGGGGTGGATGTGGACAGCACAGACATCGACGGGTGGACGCCCCTGCATGCAGCAGCTCACTGGGGGCAGGAGGAGGTGTGCACCCTGCTTGCTGACAACATGTGTGATATGGGTGCCGTCAACAATGTGGTGAGCGTGAAACAAACAACCTCTCCTTGGCATAAACTCTCGGGATTGAAGCCTCTATTTGTGCCATGACTGATGATGCACTGTGAATGTCCTTGTAGGGCCAAACACCTCTAGATGTTGCAGATGAGAGCCTCGCGGACACTCTGGAGCAGCTACAGAAGAAACAGAACGCTGTGAGTCTGCCTTCACACAAGCTCTACCACTATCTCACTCAGTTAGATAAACCTGATATGATTGATAGTGTTACAGCGGCAAATGTTCTCTGTGTTTATGTGTGTTTATATTCCTCTTCAGTTACGCAGCTTGAAAGAGAAACAGACTCCTGTTATTGAGACAAGCCCGCAAATCTCCATGGTACCAGTTCGCACACGCAGGTCAGTGCCAGTGTGTTGGTGTGTGGGCATGTGTTTGTGTGTGTGTGTGTGTGTGTGTGTGTGTGTGTGTGTGTGTGTGTGTGGGCACACGCTACGCTGTTCCTCAGCTGAATCCCAGTAGTCCCAGTACCAGTAGTTTGCATGCAGGTATGATGTTAACAGTCCCAGCATTCCTGTGAACCACGTTACTTCTATCCCCTGACATGACACTGGATAGATGTAGCAGTCAGTGACATTCTGTGTCCCAGGTTCATACTGGATACTAAATGCAACTGTTTTCAGTATGTAGTCGTGTGTACACATTGAAGAATTTAAAAATATATAGTGCACTTAAAAATACCAACATGCTTACTAAAGTTCTGCGTGCTTTTAATGGACATGTTTGTCCTTCACTGCAGCAGAGAGGAATAAAAATAATCAACTCTGGCTTACTAAAGCATCTCTGCCATCACAAAGGAGAACGATAAAAGGAAAAAACATAAACTAATAAAAGTCAAATAAAATAAAACAATGCATTAATTAAAAAAAACTAAAATAAAATGTGTGCTGTGTAATAGCGAGTGGTTTAAGCAGTTGTTGATTCATCTTTCCTGGGTTGACTTGCACTGTCGGATGTGTATGCTTCCTTGTATGTATGTATGCCTTATATGTATATGTATATATGTATATGTATGCTCATATATATATATATGTAACCATATCATATGCCAGCAATGTACATGTATGTATGTATATGTATATGTATGTAACAACCATGTATACCTAATAACATGTGCTGTGTCCAATGTGTATGTATGCAATGGCAATGTGTGCTCCCATAACCATGTAACCCATGTGTGTGTGCATGTCCTGTATGTGTGTAATGTGTATATGTGTGTTGTGTGTACATATGTATATGCTTGTGTATAGTAATGTGTTATTGTTGTTGTTGCTGCATATATATGTGTGTAATATATATATATATATATATATATATATATATATGTATATATGTATATGTGTGTATGTATGTATATATATCTGACAGGTGTCATTGTAACAAGATAATCAACGTTCCTCCATTATGACCAGTCGTTGGTCATAATGTTATGGCTGATCGGTGTATGTCATTTTATATCACTATATTGATATCTATCATTATGCAGTGAATTGTCTGGAAATTTTAGATAATAAGACAGTAATATTTGTTTTGGGCTAATCTACCAAATGAAATACCTGACAAATCAAGATACTTATACAGATTGCTCACTACATAACATTGTCCACAGCAGTCTAATACACCCAGAGATGATAAAGTGTAGACATTTATGTTGTTTCATTGTACACGTATATTGCCCAACCCTACTAGCTCTTCGTAAAGTTTTCAAATAGCACAATCTAAGTAAATGTTTTGCATACTAAAAACCAAAATAGTGCACTGTATAATTAGTGCAAAGCATATACTTTCTAGTATACTGTATGTGGGTGGGACACACATTGTTTTATCATTCATGTGGATGCTCTGTTGCTATTTTATCCCTGTGGGTTTGTGTAAAGTTTGCATTAACACATACTGAGGAAAGATCATAAAAAGAGTAAAATAAGTGATTCAGTAAAAAGCTGTAGATTGAAGTGACATGTAGCTAAATGGTGATCTAGTGATAAGACAGCAATGCTACACATGGCATCACAGAAAGTGACCCACTGTTCCACCCACTGACGTGTTGATTGGCGCATGCTCGCTCTAATTGGCTGCACGTGGAATGATTGCCCTCACTGATCAGCTCCCTGCATGCCACCTGTTGTTCCACCCCACCTTGGCCCCGCCCCTGCAGGACTTCTATCTCTCGTATGAGCAGTAAAGAGAAGATCTGCCTCCACGAGCGCGAGAAGCACACGTCTCCTGCCCTGCCGAGCAGCCCGGCTGAGGATGAGGAGGAGGAAGGCCAGACGGGACAGAGCCAGTCTCAGAGCCAGGGGAAGGCCTCCAGCAGCTCCAGCTCGGAGGAGGAGAGCGAATCCGAGAGCGACGCAGAGTCTGGTAAGAGAAGCTGCTTCTGAGAGAGAACCGCCATGTTTTATCAGATGACTTTTTTTATGATTTCACTAGGGATTTATTAAATGTTGACCTTTGCACGGTTGCAGAGAAAGTGAAAAGCCGAGAGATCATAAACAACTTGAACAACAAACGCAACGCCACCAGCCTGCTTCCTACCTCCATGTCAACGAGTACTGCTGCAAGCCATTCAAAAAAGGTAAAATATGGAGATATTATATAGAGATGTCTGTTTTAGCTGCATGACAGCAATACTGGACAATAAAGATAACTGTTACTGGCTCTGTAGCAGGACCAAAGCAAGCCTCCAGCCACCGAGGCCCCGGGCTCCTGGAGAACGTCTCTGAGGAAGGCAGGCAGCTCGGTGACTCTGGGCTCAGCTGGACTGTCCGACTCCAGCCAGGACCCCAGCAGACCTCCAGAGACTGGCCTGGGCATGACCCGCTCCGCCTCCAGCCCCCGCCTTAGCTCTGAGGCCGACACCAAGGTACGCACCACAGGCGCTCACATGATTCAAGGATTTATACACCCATGAAACCAGTTGTTATTATATAAATCTAACGTGACTCAAAATAAAGGCTTCTTTCACAGCTTCCATTTGCTGAATCACATAAAACTAGTGATCCGATCTCACGCCTTGTTCTCAGGAGCCGAGGCTTGCTCGGGTGCCGCCCATTCCAACACGGAGACTCTTCAGTATTCCAGACAGCAGCCCTGACAACTCCAACAGGTGGGCCTGTGCTCTCGTGCTTCTGCGCTTGTGAAACCAGAATCTGTTTTTCTGAGTCACTGCATATGTGCCCTTGTCACCCTGTCTCTCTCTCAGTTGGCTAAGCCGTAGCTCTTCTTACACCCGGCGCCTTCATAGTCAATCAGGGAACGATCTCACTAGTTCCACTCCCTCTTTGCTTCACAGGTCAGTCATGCTGCTCACTGCTCGTTTTGTATTTGTTTGCTCTCCTGTTTGTGTGTTGTTTTTGCTGTGTCACAGCTTATTACATTCCCCCAGCAGTGAATACTAATTTGTGTGTGTGTGTGCGCGTATGGCTGTGAAAGATGGCTTTGTGTTTCCAATGGGCTTTGTCTTTCTAGCTCATCTTATGGAAAGAGACTGGATGACCCCACCGCGACCTCAGCTAGCACAGGAACAAGCTCTGCTGGTCTCAGCCGCCTTAATAGTGTCTTGGCCCAGAGGTATTTCAGTTTTATACTCATTTTCCAATTCATTCTCCTCACATATCTGAAAGATCTGATAGCCACCTCTT
This sequence comes from Macquaria australasica, assembly GCA_005408345.1. Taxonomy (NCBI): domain Eukaryota; kingdom Metazoa; phylum Chordata; class Actinopteri; order Centrarchiformes; family Percichthyidae; genus Macquaria; species Macquaria australasica. Next base: position 5,502 of record SEMN01001146.1, read on the forward strand.
ATCTGTCTCCTTAAGACTTCCTCAGGAACAGACAGAAAAGAAGGATCAGTCTGCCTTCTCCAACTCTCAGAACACGACCACAGGCGAGCAGGAGACCAAGCAGAGGCGCAAGTGAGTCGAGGCTTTTGTCTGTGTGTATGTGGATGGCAAAGAGCTGGTGTTTTTAAACTGTGGGCCTGATGGTGCTCCATTGAATCTAAAAACGTGCGACTTGTGTAGATCATATCTGACACCAGTGCGGGATGAGGAGGCAGAGGCACAGAGGAAGGCTCGCTCCCGACATGCGCGGCAGTCCCGCCGCTCCACTCAGGTACAGACATCACCTGTTCAGATGCTCACTGCAGATTCTAGTTTAGGAACTTTAAAAGTACTGCATATCAGTCTGGTACATAAGACGGTGTCATCTCTTTTTAATATCAAGGGGGTGACGCTAACAGATCTGCAGGAGGCAGAGAAGACGATGCAGACGGACAGCAAAGGTAGAGAGAAGAAGGAGGAGGAAGAGAAGGAGAAAGAAGCAAAAGCAAAGAAGGGAGAGGAGGGGGTGAGAGCCATATATCAGAGTTATAGGCCTGTGTTGGCTTCTCTTATATAATGTCATGTGACATCTCATAGTTGGGGGATACTGTCTTTACAGGAAGTGAGCTGGAGGTCTCGTATTGCCAGTCTGCAGAAGTCCGACCTGCTGGGCCTCACACAGCCCACTGGCACTCCACGAACTCAGACATCTGACAGGAGAGGTACGCATCACCACTTCCCTTTTCTAACAAAACGTAGAGCTTGACAATGTGGTGTTTGTTGAACAATTTGATTTGCTCTTAAACGTCTGTCTGCTGTCTGGCTTTGTTCCAGATGTTGAGGCCAGCACAGGGGAGAGTGAAACAGAGCGATGGGCCAGGGAGCGCAGGGAGAGGCGACAAGCTCGGGCCAGAAGGAAGGCACAGAGGACCGGGGAGGTAAACACTGCAACCAGGTCTTTTTTTATCTGGAGAATAGATGCAGGATGGATAGCAAACCATGCTAACAAGAAAAGCAGTAGCAAATGTAAAGGGAAGCTGACTTTAGTATTTTATAAGATGTTGTGTCTGTGTCATCTGCAGAGTGATGACAATGATCCCAGTGGAGAGGAAGAGTTCTCAGGCAGTGGGCTGGATCCACAGGTGCGTGTGTGTGTGTGTGTGTGTGTGTGTGTGTTTATTTGTGGTCTCAAAGGACTTTAACCTAAGACGCCGGCCATAACTTGTTTGCTTGCTTTCTCTGTTTACAGACAGACCAACACTTGAGCTCCAGGTATGAATTCAGCCTTTGATCTGTTTGATTTGCCCTCTTTCTTCATTCTGTCAGCACAGTCTCCATGATAGCTGTATCTCTGACCTCTGCTCTGCTTGTCTACTCAGGTCGGACATATCCTATAACGACTGTACCCAGGGAGGAGGCTCAGAGACCAAGGATTTTAAGAAGGTCAGCAGACAGAACTGATATTGAGGTCACAAAATTTGTTTTTCTTGTGTGTCCCAGTTATTTACTGTTTGTGTATGTGTGTGTGTGTGTGTGTGTCAGTTGTTCGAGGAGGTCTCCAGAGAAAACAGTCAGCTCCAGTCTCAGCTGCAGGACACCCAGAGGATTGTTAGTCAGACCAGGTTGGACCTGGAGAAGGCCACGCAGGTGATGACACAGACACACACTGAGTTAAAGACAAACTGTCCTTGTAATCTTACCCATGCAAAGACAAAAGGAAGCATCTTAAAGTGGTCAGACCAGTTATGGACAGGTTTTGTAATTGTGGCCAGTATTTACGAATTTTTCTTTTTTTTTTCTTTTTTTTTTTTTTTGGACTTGCTGTTTCTGTTTTCAGTTCAGGTGGCTATCACTTGTCATGGTGTCCACCAAACCTTATTCTGTTTATCCCAAATACTATTTTTGAAGAACAAACATCTCTTTCTCTGTGTTTTTTAGTCTTTGGAAAAACAAAGCAAATGTAAAAACAAGGTTTAATCAGTATTGTGTGTCATTAAAGTAAAAATGTGGGACTTTTAAAAGAAGAACTAATTCAGTCATCCTCATACAGATAAAAAGTTAAATTCATTAACAATACGGTGCACCCTTGCTCTTATCATTGCACTCGGGAGTTTTACCTCCAAAGCCTTACTTAGTCTGGTATAACCAGTAGCTTATGGTGGTTAATGTTAGCAAGATATTGCTGTATAACTGACATGACTCATCTCTACCTGTTCTCCCGTTACGCCACATTTAAGCACATAAACATATGAGGGGTTTTATCACAAAAGTAAAACAAGAAGTAAACAGCCATACCTCAATAGGAGGTATTCACTATATAGTGTGTTCAGCATTTTTGTTTTGTTGAGTAAGAATTATTATTCCCTATTTATACCCTAAATTACCCCACAATATACATACACATGATAAAAAACAGTTTACAGTCAATGGTCCATAACAGAGCTAACTACCATAATGCATTGTGCAGACAAGGAGCAAAAGGCACATTTAGACAGCTGCCAGATGAAAGAGTGACCTGAGTTGTGTGTTGTTGAATTCCCTGTATAATGTGTAGTTTCCTTTCCGTTTCCTTTCATGCACTCTGTCAGATCGCCGAAAGATTATGACGTCTTTAAATCAGCTGACTCGAGAGATTCAAGCGAGACTTTGTAACTTTTGCAAAAAGAAATAACACGTTTTTTCTCTCAAATGGAAAGCTCTATTAATAAGTAATAAACACACCAGGCTCATCTCAATACACCCAGAGGTTTTTGCCTTTACAGCCTTACTTGGTCTGGTATGACCAGTAGCTAATGTTAGCAGACATGTTTTAGTCTTTACCATCATGCTGTATTTGTCACTTGTGGACACAGTGGTTGTTCAGCAACAGTTAGTTGGAAATGCAAATTAGCAAAAGAGGACATCCATATCAAGATGTTGCAGGTTGTAACAGGTTGTAACTACTGTTGTGGTGATGATGTTAATGTTATTGATTTGTTGTATCCAACAGAGACAGGAGCGCTTCACTGACTGTTCAGCCCTGCTGGACCTGGAGAGAAAGGTAATGCATCCCTGCTGATGATGTTACCCGTCGTTGTTGTTGCTGCTGTTGTAGCTTCAACTGCCTCACTACTGCCACCCCTGCTGTCTGTTGACCCCCCCCCCCCCCCACTTGAACCACTTTCTCACCTGTTTTCACTCACCTTTTATGGTCCTTCCTCCCCTCTACATCACTTCTTCTCTACCCCCCACCCCCCACATTTCCCTGGCATCAGGACCGGAGGATGTTGGAGCGGCGAATGGCAGAGCTGGAGGAGGAGCTGAAGGTGAGGAGACATTCAGAACGAATCTTATCATGGCCACAGACACTTTGCATGCTTCTGCTTGATTAGCTTGGCTTTAGCTTGTGCAGGCCAGCAGTGCTGTGGAGGTACACTGTAGAGCTGTTTCATACAGTACACCCCTCTCAACCTGTTTTCAGGGAGTGTCATTTCTTTCTGTTACATCTGATGGATTCATTTGGTTGTATTTCACATGAATGGATGTTCCTGTTTGCCAACCGAACGGCTACCTCAACCGGGTACTTTTGCCCGTCTGATCATAATTGTGGATGTGAAATGACACAATGACTCATTTATAAATTGTCTGACATTTCCAGTGATACAGAATGAATAGGTAATAAATGTAAGTCCTTTTGGGAAATATGCTTATTTGATATCTTGCAGAGAGTTGGATGAGAAGATTGATACCACTCGTGTTTTTACAGTATTTATTAATCTACAGCCAGCAGCCGTTTAGCTTAGCTTAGCATAAAGACTGGAAACAAGGGGAAACGGCTTGCCTGGCTCTGTCTAAAGGTAACTTCAGTCTCTGCTGGTTGCCTGGCAAAATTGGTAAGCAGGCCTCGAAAATAACGGAGTAATCAGCCATACCTGAATGCAACATGTGATGCATGGTGCAGGAAAAGAGCACTAGCCATGATCAGAGACGACACTCGTACAAGCCATCATTTATTTCACTGCTACCATTGGGTAAGCGATATCATAGCATCGAGGTACACTTAGACGGCTTTTATCAGGCATCGGTCTGCAGGACACAGGGAGCAGGTAGCCACTGTGCTTTCTGTTCTATTTATCAAGTCCATTTTATTTCAGTTATTTAATTATTGTTTTCATGTGTTCTTGTTTATACTGTAACACTGTGTGTAGCTCTGTATGTGATGGCAACTTTTTCATTGTTTTTTCAGTGCACATGACAACAAATTCCTTGACACTTTAATTCCTTGAAACTGCTCCCGGCCAAGAAGCTGTCCAGCACACAACCCCTTGTAAAACGGCAAATTGTTGTTTTTACACTTCCGTTTTTGAACAGACGAGATATCATGTGGTAATTGGTGAGCCGTCGCACAGTACCAGGCTAGCTGTGTCCCCCTGTTTCCAGTCTTCTAAGCTAAGCTAAGCTAACTGGCTGCTGGCTGTAGCTTCATATTCACTGTACATGAGCCATGGGATTAATGTCAATCCTCTCATCTAACTCTTGGCAAGAAAGCGAATAAGCATATTTCCCAAAATCTCAAACTACTTTTTTTTTTTTAACATGCTCTGATTCTAGGATGCAAAAACATTATATTTGGATTAATAAAGATTGATTTTTTTAAATGTATAAAATACCCTCTTTTAAATGTGATTAGCTCCTCCTTTTAGGTTTTTGACACTTCACTGTATCCCACAGAGGATCAAACATGACTTGTTTGCGCTACACTAGTCCTAGGTAATAGCAGCACACTGTTAAGAACAACTACCATGTGTAAGGATCTGATTATTAGTTCAGCTTCAAATATCAAACTTCTTGCTCCTGCTAAAGCCAGATATCCCCCAGACAACTGAAATTATGATCCCTGTGCTGATCCATGTCTTCAACTCTCATCTGAATAAACGTTCTTGCATCATTTCATGACCAAAGTTATGCGAGAATGGCAACAAAAGATCACCGTCCTCCTGGTTTACAAAAATCGTGTTAACTTAAAAATGACCCCGCTGTCTTCCACTGAACTGTCTTTAACACAACATTAATCCTCTTCCTTTTTAATTTTGTGGTAACAGCTTTGTTAGACACATTGGCCCATTACTTTGACTGTTTAACCTTTCTGTAGTTGTTCAATAGGCCTTACATTCTGACATTTTGTACTGGATATAAAGAATAGATGTAATAATAACATCAAGTTGCAGGTTCCTGGTATTGTGCATGCTAGCTCACAGTCACACTGTCGCGGCTTACTGCAGCATTTAAATTAAACGGCGTTAATGTTATTAGTTACACCTGTGCTTTTCCTGTTACAATGAGCCAAACTGTCTGCTGTGAAAACTGCAAATAATATATAATCTTAACATCCAATATCTCATAATCCACTAATGTGACAACAAGCAATAAAATCATATAATGAAATAATTCAAACTGGTTTTATATTTTGATTTGTTTTTAATGCGAGCTCAATTTTTACCACCAGGTTCTGGTTGACCTGAGAGCAGACAACCAGCGTCTTAAAGATGAAAATGGAGCGCTGATCCGTGTCATCAGCAAACTCTCCAAATAGACGGGGAGAGAGAGAGAGAGAGACACGAAGAGCAGGGAACCCCCCCTCCCTCCATCCATCCATCCATCCCTCCCTCCCTCCCTCCCTCCCTCCTTCCACACATTCCTCCCAGTGCCAAAGAGCAAGAGAGAGGGGGAGAGAAGCAGCAGAATGTCCTACGTACATGAACACCACAGCTTGACTTGGATTGTGATGCCTCTCTATGAACAGCTGGAGTGGCTTTAGTGTGCCTTAATGCCCGTTTGTCACAGGGAGACCTCTGGCATGAAGGCCTGTGGCTGCGGTCAGAGGCTCGCACAGTAGCAACATGAGACTTGACAACAGCCAGAATGCCCCACGGCTGGTGCGACACACAAAACACAACATCTACTATGACAGTGCATCAGGGGAACGCGAAGATGCACACACATTCCTATGCGTGCATCACACACTTCCTCGACGCACATTCCACGAGCGCACGAGGCAGCTTGGGCCTTAAAGCTCCCACTTAGTATTTATTTTTTTGTGAACACACTCACATCACACATTCACAAATTTACCCCACTCACAGTTCAAATTTAATGTTTTGTCAAGCAGTAAAGGTTTTGGGTGAAGTTCTTTAAAAAACAAAAACGGCTCTGAAAACTATTTCAGGCTCTGTCTTTACATTCAGCAACGTCCTGACAACAGGGGGAAGTCCATGAAACTCTGTTGGGTTGTTTAGTTTCCACATGCAAGTGTTTGAACCCACCTACCTCTCCACCTGCACTTCCCCACATACATTTTAATTTTTGTGACCACAGACACACTCCATGCTCTTAAAAAAAACAAAACAAATGGCCAGACAGAACCAGGTCAGTTGACCACAGCACTTTACTCTCTGCAAAGCAATAAAAGATCTGCGAGGCTTTGCCCGTCCTCCAGACAAACTTATTTCAGAGCAGCACCTTCTCACTTAGCAAGTGGAGGGAGAAGTTACCCATAGCTGAAGGTCAAAGGTCATTGCACAATTATAGAAGTTGCTGTTCTGTCAAAGCCTATTATGCTATGAATAGTTTTAATTATTACCATTGATTGAAGATATTATTTTCATAGTTTTTCATTGTCAATTCCTCTCTTGCAAGGGAGCATGGTTATGTATATTAAATGTGTATAAATAATAGTCTTGAATAATACCCCCTTTGAAGTAAAATTCCATGTAGCCTTTCTTCACATGTTGGTTTTCTAATATATTGATGGATGTCTGCACCCTAATAAAAAAAAAAGTGTGTTTGTAGCGACTGCCTGGTTATTATGTACACTGAGAATTTGTATCCACCTCCATCACTAAAATATTACGTTGCTCTTCGACCCATCCACAACACCGAATCTTACTTGGATTCCTGGCTTCTTAGTAACGTGCTGTGACCGACGGAGTCAAATTGCTCACTTTTGAGATCTGTTGTATGTTTTGCTGCTTCACCCACAATATACTCCTATCATCCATGCGTACAGTTGTTCTGTTTTCTAGTAGCCAGATGTCCTCCATCACTGGGGAGAAAAAAAGAGGAACAGAACAGCTGCAACACGACAGCGCTCACACACAGTGAGCATAAGATCTATTTACAATATGTTTGGACTGTTAGATAAATCTTCTGCTGCTCCCAGGTGGACAGTACATCATGAGTGGCTTGACTGAAATAATGGAAATCAGTGTCATTACATATGCTGGATGACTGCTCAGGAGATGTCTGGGTAAAGCTGTAAGAGCCCTGTTGTCTTTCAAGCTCCCATCCATTTGCACTAAAGTGTAGTTAACACCAGTCATCCATCTGTTTGTCTCATCTGAGAGCAGAGAGATGGACCACTGTCCTGCAGGGTAGAAGTACTGACAACAAGCTGAGCTCCTAATAAGGAAGGGCAGGCTGGCCGAGGCACTCTCTCTGTAAATATCCCTCAGGTCTGAGAAAGACAGAGGAAGGGAGCTGGGGAGGAAGAGGGAAGCGGATGGATTGCAGCCTTATATGGACAAAGCACTGCTTTTCCCAGGGTTTGTGGCTCTGACCCCCGGCATGATGCCAGATGTTACACAAACAGCTCCTCGGCACCACCAAGTGGTTCAACTGACGAAATGCTACAGTTGAATTGGGATTTTTCCATTTTTGAGAGGCAGTTTTACAGAACCTCTCACAATAAATGAAAAATAATGTACCAAAACAAACCTCAGACAATACTGTAATCAGGATGACCCAAGGGTGGATTACCAACCGGGCAAAGTAGGAAACTGCCCAGACCCTCAGGTGCCCAGAAAGGCTCTAGGTTGTTTGTGTGGCAAATACTTTGTGGTAATTTGATTATTTGGAAATGTGTTTGGTAATATGCTCTATAGCACAACAAAAACTGAACTGGTAACGGTAAAGGGCTTTGAAAAGGGACATGAGTCAAAATTTGGTGATAATATTTCAGTTGATATAATGCATACATGGTGCAGATTCTATAAAAGAGTACTCCAGTGATTTGGTATTACACTGCCATAAAGTTGGGGGACTTGCAAGAGACAGATTTAAAACAGAATGGATAAAATCGAAGCTGCAGAGGTGGAGATATCCTGACTTTTAGTCCCCAATAATTCCCACCATGCAACTAAATAGTCTTTCATTTAACCTTCCTTGCCTCATCTTTCAAACTCCTACACTACCATTTTGTCAAAAAATATTAAACTTGACATTACCAGGGTTATTTTCCAGACTTTAGAAAGCTCATCCAGAAACACAGAAGACATCATACAACTGTTTTACAGGTTGAGTAGTAATTTCCATGACGAGAAAACTGACCTTTGTGTGTAAAATTACATTTTTTCATGTAAAAATGAGATGAGATGAGAGGAGACATACAACAAAAGTCCCTGGCTGGATGCAAACAGAGGATGTTTTAAAAGGGCGTACTATGTTAAATTAAAAATGTTGTTGTGGTCGTGTGGCTTAATAACTTCCACCCATGGCCCCCATTAGGACAGGGGCAGCCCTATACAACCCCAATTATAATAGAACATTAATAATATTTATGTGTAGAGCTCTTTTCAAACACCAGGTTACAAAATGCTTCATACAATGGAACAAAATAAAAACCAACGATAATAAGCGCAAATGGAAAATGTATATATGTAAACAAATAACAGATTTCAGTAAAACTCAAATACTATTCAGTTAAAATCAAGCAAAATTAAACTAAGCTCTCCTATAAAAGTATGTTTTAAGAAGAGATTTAAAAGAAAATAATGATTCTGCCAGCCCTATTTCCTCAAGCAGGCTGCTCCAGATGCTCTGACTGCAAAGACTTTGTCCCCAGTTATCTTGTAGGTTGTTTGGTATAAGGAGTAAAATAAGAGCTAACAGCTAAAAGGTAAGAAGGGAGTTTAGAGCGCCTGGTAAGCAGAGTAGAGATGACATGATTTAGTTTGGAGAGAGTGACGTGGTACTTCTCGGAAAAGATAGGATGGAAATGTAAACACTCTCACTGTGACCTGGAGAATATTTTTACAGTCTCAGCCAAGTGTCTTAATTGTAAGTACGTACGCATAAGGTGGCAGCCATTAAAGACTAAGTGTCCAACAGTAACAAAAGTGCATATTAATATTGTTAAGACTTTTTTCTTAAATCTGGGAGTTGCCATCACACATAGTGAGGTTAATGGACTTGACATTTCACTGAAAGCTAATGAGCATGTTCAATATGTAGTGGTGTCCTGCCTATTGATCCACTGCACAGCTGGGTCATACTGTGCCTTATCCTCTACATTAAATCCATGCCATGTTTTCCAGCTGACCCAGAACCACGTCCAGGTTTTCTCTGCAGCACACAGAGCTGCATGGCCTCCTGCTACAGTTGTCATACTCGACACTACTAACTTGGATCAACTTTATCAACAACTTTTGACTCCTTTGGTTTCACTAGATATTAACTCTAAAAGGAATTAGAGCACATAAGTTGTTTTTTTAGAGGTTAAACTGTAAAGAACAAGCGGTTTGGGAACGTTTACCTTCAATTTGCTTTTTTTTTTTTTTTTTTTGCCAGCTCTTTGTTGCAGAAACAGATGCTTCTTCCTGTTCACGTGAGAGTGAAACATTCCCACTGTAGTAATGTGTTTAAAGAAATTATGCTGGATGTTTGTGCAGGCTGCTGACTGCAACAACTTCGGCTAACTTTCAGGAGTTTGCTCATTGAGATTGTATGTTTATTTTTTTGCCAATGAATGCCTTCAAAGTAAATTAACAATTTCAGACATGCTTAATTGATGAGGAGAAAGTATTAGTCCTCTAATTTAGCCTAATGTTTTGTGTTTTTTGTTTTGTTCGGTGTGTGTGGCTCACTATTTTAAATTACTGTTCACCTATTTGCATGACGATGTCTTAGGATGACATCTTGTGACACAAAAGTGTCAAAGTACACAATCTACAAATAGCCGTTACTGGCAGGAACCTGTGAAAAGTGTGTCTGTTCTTCCACTGTAAAATTTCCAGTAATGATCTAATGTCTCTTATCCCTGCATGGTGAACTTGATATATTTTAGTTCAGTCCAATAATATTGCATATATACATTACATAACCCTTACAATCTCATTGAGGGAGTGTAACTGATGTCAAAATATAGATGTTGCTGAGCCATGCTAACTTGTAATAAGTGAAATAATCTTTCATTGTTCAAGAGCTGGGAACTTCTCAACGAACCCTGACTGCATTTGAGAAACCAGACTTCAATTTGAGCTTTCCAAGTAAAGATCGCCTCCTCGCCATGTCCTGTGACTCAGACCCTTACATCTTCTCCACCGACACTCTACCTTCTGACCGCCGCTTCCTCCCTCCACTGGCCAATGGGCTCCTGGGATGGAGGGTGTACAACAATATCATGCACATGGGTGGCGTGTATAACGGGGAGGGTGGACGCTGTCACCGGGCAGATGTCCCCTGTCCTCTAGCCGTGAAGGTGGAGACAGAGGAACCAGCCCAGCACACCTACAGCCTCAACACCCACACAGGTAGTCTCTGCAAGGTTTGACTGTCCAGAACTTGTGTTAATGCTGATCTAATTTCATACTGTGAAGAATTATCGCTGCTAATTGTCTCATCTCCTCATCCAGGCATTTTTACCCACACCCTGAGCTCAGCAAGTGTAACCATCTCACAGTCTTTTTATTCACACCGATACTACTCCAACCTGATGGTGATGGAGGTTCTGTTGGTGCGTCAGGTGACTTCAGAGGAGCCAATCACTGTTAAGCTGGTCAGTTCGTTCACACCTCAGAGCAAAGACATCGTTTTCGAGTCTGGACCTGATTACAAAGGAGGAAGGTCAGGCTAACAGGAACACATATAAAATGCACATTTTTCAGTATATAGAACAAGTATGATATCTTACACAGTCCACATTCCTCTCTCTCTCAGGCACATCCAAGGAAAGACGACCAGTGCCGAGTTCCCAGGAGGTTCCTGTCCCACAGTGCACCTTATCTGGACCCCCATACCCTCCACTTTGACACTGCTTCCAGAGCAGAGCCAGGCTCGCTGGGGCTTCATCCTAGTTGTGGCCAACGGTTTAGACACTGCTGAGGCCAATTTTGATGAGGGCCTGAATCTGATGGCGACTGGTAACCTGTGTCCATCTCACGAGAAGGCCTGGAAAGAACTGTGGCTGCAGAGCAAGGTGGAGGTGGCAGGGTCAGAAAGCCTCTGCAAGGCTCTGATTGGCTGCATGTTCTACCTGCTCAGCGCCTTCCCCTCCATACATGACACCTCTAGCTCTTTTGGTGGAGTCAGTCCCGGCGGGCTGTCTAATGGTGGGGATGGTCAGGACTACTGGGGCCACGTTTTCTGGGACCAGGTAAGGCTAGGGACAGTTGATGGCTAGCTGTGTGATTTGCATGTTGTTTGTTTGGGTTGTATGATGCATCACACAATGACTCTACCTTCCTGTGATAGGACATTTGGATGTATCCTGGCATTGCCCTTTTCTATCCCAAGCTAGCCCGAGCTGTGCTGGAGTACAGGGTGGGGACTGTAGATGGCGCAAAAGACAACGCCCAAAAGCAAGGCTACAAGGTATAATGATCAGTGTCACCATCATAGCTCTTCTACCCTCAATGACTATGCATGTAGGTGGACAACAGTGATTTCTTGGAAGTTGCATCACCAGTGGAGACTCCAGGAATTTGCTGCGCCCGGCCAAGAAGTAGTTGCAGCACATAACTCCCTGTGAAACCACATCTCGTCATTTTTGTATTTCTGCTTGTGTGCGGATTAAACAAACAAGATCCAACATATTAGTCAGCGAGCTTTAGAGATCCTCATATGTGCATTTTGTTACCTTTGGACAGAGCTAGGCTAGCTGTTTCCCCCCGCTTCAAGTCTTTATGCTAAGCTAAGCTAATTGACTTCCAGCTCTACCTCTGTATTTAGCATACAGACATAGAGTGGTATTGACCTTCTGATCTAAATCTCAGCAAGAAAGCAAATAAGCACACAATAATTATGCTAGTACTATAAACATAAAAATAGTCTACAAAATAAGCCAAATACATAACATCAACAGTAATTTGCCAGTTACCTAGAATGTTGTATTGGCAACAATGTTCAACTGAACCCAACTGCTGGTAGCAGAATAACAGCAGTGCTGGATATATTTTAGGGCTGATACTGTTAGTCTTTGTATTCTTGTTCTACATTTTAACAATAACAATGAAACTGTGCCTGAGTCTTCTGAAGAAAAGATGCTATCTTTACAGGGACTAAAGTTCCCATGGGAGAGTGCTGTGTCAGGGAGGGAGGTGTGTCCAGAGGACATTTATGGACAACAAGAGATTCACATAAATGGAGACGTCACCCTGGCCTTCCAACATTACCTCTACCTCACTGAGGTATGTGCTCTTTAATCCCCACTCACCATCATATTGTCTCACCCTGTGTGAGGATATTAACTGAGCTCTTTGTTGCAGGATCTGTCCATGTTCACTAAGGGCCAGGGCAGTGAGGTGATATATGGTGTGGCTGATTACTGGGTTTCTAGAGTAACCTGGAGCCCTGAGGAACAGAAGTATCATCTCTTAGGTAAACACCACTGTTAGGAAGATGGTAATTAAACAGAACTGATTTAGCTTTATATGGTTATCAGGCAAATTCTTTAATTGAGCTTTTTTTTTTTTTTTTTTTTAAAGTCCACTGGAAAAACTCATCTCACAAAACAATTTATGTAATGAACTTGACCTTTTTTTAAATTTAATTCACTTCATTTTATTTTTTAATATTGCTCTTGTGATGTCCGTTTTTTTTGTTTGTTGATTAACTTGATTTTTTTCTATATTCAAACATTTCAGATATCTAAAAAGATCACAAATTAAAATTGTGGCTAAATTGGAAGCATAACTGTATGATATGCATGCAATTATTATATAATAGCATATACATTTTAATTAAAATATCATGAAGCATTTCCCTTTTGTGCCATTTAGGTGTCATGCCACCTGATGAGTATTACTACAATGTCAACAACTCTGTGTACACAAACACAGTGGCCAAATTCAGGTACTAGTATTTGATTATTACCCTGCAGTGCATATTAACTTATGAATACCAATAATACAAAACATTTCTCATTTTCCAGTCTCCAGTTCGCTGTAGAACTGGCTGACCTCCTCCAACATCCTGCACCAAAGGAATGGCAAGAAGTGGCCGAACACCTCAAAATACCTTTTGACCAAGAATCCCAGTACCATCCTGAGTTTGATGGCTACATTAAAGGTTCATTTTTGTACCTTTGTGACACCTGCCTGCATGAGAAGATCATGTCCATAACATGACGTCAGAATGTGTTTTGGACCTCTCACAGGTCATCCAGTGAAGCAGGCAGACGCAGTGATGTTGGGCTATCCTCTTGGATTGACAATGTCCCCAGAGATCAGGAGAAATGACCTTGAAGCGTATGAGCCAGTAACAGACCCTAATGGTCCAGCCATGACATGGGTAGGACACAGCATGTTGTAGGCTATGGTCAGCATGCATTACATGTTAATGATTTTTTAGATAAAACTGGGCAGTGATGGTATTCAGATCCTTTACTAAAGTATAAGTAGCAATACTTATTGCTACTAAGCTCTGGCGACTTTATTGTTTTGGTTGACTCTCACAGCTCTCATCAGCATCGTTTTCCACAGCAAGCAGCTGATTTCAGCTACAATGTTCTGATAAACCTGATACCTGCCCAGCACTAAATGGGAGACAGACAAAGTTAGCGACTAGCTGGTGAACACAGTGGAGGAATTAGTAGCTAAAGAGACAGATATTTCTCTCAGGAGTTGGTAGCGACCAAAAACAGAGCTAAAAGAGAGTGAATATTGGACTTAAATTTATCATCATGACTCCAAATGAAAGCTGATGTTGCTTCATAAGTAGTGGATGTGTAAATAGGCAACTGTTTGCTAACACATTAGCCATATCAACTTTATAAGCTGATAATATCAATCAATCAATCATATCAATGTTGCATTTACAGCTTGTTACGCTGCCATGTGGCCAAAAAAATCCATTAATGCAGCTTTAAAGTACTTTAGTATTAACTGCGAAATGTGCTTAAAATATCAAAAGTAAAAGTACTTGTTATACAGCAAAAGAAGAATGGCCCCCTAGTATTAGATTATTATTGCAGAATATAATGTTGTGGCTGGTGGAGGTGGAGCTAATTTGTATTTACTTTAGATTGTTGGGTGGTTTAATCTATACCAGTTCATTCTGTTTTAAAAGGTCATCACAGGTTTTGTAAAATCTTAGTTTGCAAAGTAACTACTAGCTGTCAGGCAAATTAGTTTATTAGTTAGTGTACATAATTAGCTGTAACAGTGTCTCCTTGCATTGAATGTCTGTTGTTGCTGTTACTACTTTATTAATTTGTGTATGTTTGCATACACTTTCCATTGCAAGGGTATGTTTGCAATCAGTTGGCTGGAGCTGGGGGATGCTGAGAAAGCTCAACATTTACTTGAGAAGTGCTTCAAAAACATCCAGGGACCGTTCCAGGTATCCTTCTGACTCACACACCCACATAATACTAATACATAGTGGATATCCAGTGAATGTGTGATTACCTCTCCTCACAGGTATGGAGTGAGTCATCTGATGGCTCCGGTGCAGTCAACTTTCTCACGGGTATGGGAGGATTCCTGCAAGCTGTGCTGTTTGGTTACACTGGGTTCAGGTCAGTTATCAATCCTTCCACCACCCACAATGAAAAAACACCTCAATATGTACGCAGCATGTAGGCAGAAGATTGACATACTGTTTTCTTTCTAGAGTGCAGAAGGAATGCCTGGCCTTTTCTCCACTTCTTCCCAATAACATTTCGGAGCTCTGCGTTCGTGGTGTGAACTACCTGGGCAGTCAGATGGACTGGCTGCTGAGGAAAGATGATGTTTGTATCATACTGAGGGAACCGGCAAGCAGTGCTGGCAACGCTAAGCCCTGCGATCTACAGGTTGTCCTGAAGGCGTCAGGAACTAAAATCCCTCTCAGGCCAGGTAACACGCAAGCTAAGACATGCATTGATGGCAGCCCATTTCTGGTTTTGAAACAAGATTTATTTATGCAATAAATATGAAAGTTTGTACATTAATAATAAAGACTTACGAGCTACAGCCCAAGAAAAGACAAGCGAATAATTTATACATTGCACCAGACATAATTCATTTCAGAACAACACTAAATATCAAGAGGATTAATAAAAGATTAATAACAGTAGTACATGAGGTCATAGGTAGGAAACAGTATTTGAGTGACAAAATAAAGAGTGCAATGATGAGGAAAATTCATAAGATGAGTCCTGGACTGCTTGCGTTTAATCTTTTACAACTCCAGAAATGACACCATCTGTCTCATCCAGGGAGAAAATAATGGAGAGCACTCACACGCTCTTCATTTAATAAGAATCGGCTCTTCAGACACTAAAGTGGCAGACAGGTTTTTATTACAGCGATATCCTGTATCATGACTGACTCCCATGAAGCTGAGAAAACTGGGGGCTTCAGGGGCTGTCAGTGACCTCAGAGAGTGAGTGACATACCACTTGTCAGAATAAGACTGATTTCAGTATACTGTATGTAAGAGTGAATATGGGGACTATGATGGGAATTACAGCACACCGGAGGATATGAAGCTGCTGGTTTGCAAAACAAATTGATACCCAGAGGAATTCCGTTTCTCAATAATTTGATTAAAGGATGCCAAGATGCTATTAATAAACATACTCAAGTGCAAATACCCACCCCAATCCAAAATGGTACATGATATATTCCTTTAGAGGAAAGACTGAAAATAACCTGTTACCAGACAATTACTCAACAAACCATTTGTTTGAATTCATGTGTATCTATTTTCCTGTGCACCAAGTCTCATTTTGAAACTATGTGATTTTATTCAGTACTGTGTTATACTTCATTTGTTCCATTATTTCATATCTCATATTTCTTATTGATGCAGTAACAGATTATTATAAATTTACTTGTATACATCTATATATTTTCAGGGCAGCCAGTAACTTTTCCTCGAGAGCCCGGGTGTGTTCGTAAACTGGCTTCGATGTCTTCCTGTTGGCCTTTCTGAAGCAGCAATCATGACGCTCCTAATCATTTCATTTACCCAGAATACATATAAAAATATGTTGATCAAGTTATTTTATATCTAAGGTACTGTTAAGTTTTATGTTGCCATTCACTTGAGCAACCACCAATTCTATAGCTGCGTAACACAGTGGGACTGCAAATAAGCATAAAAGGATTTACAAAATATAAGTGGACTGTTTGTGTTGATTTGATTTAAAGAAAAATACAAAAAGAACATTTCTAAGTGGTCTGCCTACTTATTTAACTCAATGGATCTTGCCTCTGGATGGTAGCACCATAAAGGACTACATGAAATTTTTATATACAGGCAACATGTAGAGCTTGCTCCTTTCATTTTACAGAATGTCTAAAGGGCTCATTTATTACGCTGAAAGGAAAAATGTTCGATACGTGAAAATTTTGCAATTTTCTAATTCACGACAGTGGCCTACAAACATTTCTTGCAATTTCTCAGCATTATTTAACATACTTTTATAATAAGCTATTTAGTATGATAATATGCCATGTTACAAAACCATAAATCAATAGTATTGTATTGTAAATGAAATATATTCAAATAAAACTCACATACATTCTGTGCTAAGCTCAATTTTCTCTTTTGTTTCCACGTCTTGTGAATTTGTTGTAAGTAGTGAACGATACAGTTAAAACGTTCACCTTACCTTGGTGAGCTGGACCACCACAGCCTTTGCTGTGTGATTGATGGCTTCAAACATCCTGCAGCCTCGTTTCCTGCTGGGAGGCAGCAACAGTCCTACAGTCTGCAGGAGAGGACGGTGCACAGGACAGAGAGAGGTCGTCACATTTATTTTCACTTACAAAGAGAAAACAGTTTGTGCCTCTGAAATTGGCCCGCCGTGGTTATACTTTAAAATGAATGTCTACTTGTTATGTGGCATAAATACTGAAAGAGCAGGAGATAAAGTCAATGTCAAACGTCCATGTGGTTTGAGTACCGTGGGCGGGGCGGAGCAACTCCCGAGAAATATCGATTGGTTGATTTAAATCCGAGCTAATCGCTGCAACTCCGCCCTGAACTTCCGTTGGGTTTGCTCGATTTGTGTTCACGTGTCGACGGTTTCCGCGCTCCCGCGCTATTGGTCGCCGTCGGCGGGGGTCCGCCCGTGGGGGATGACCCCAAACGACAAATCGAACAACTCTTCGCGGACGTCACCGAGCTCCGCGTCGGGATTGGCTGGCGAAGTTTTGAACCAGTTAAACGGTTTCAGCGGGCAGGACTGCGGTCACCGTCCGGGATCGTTTACTCATGAGCTGTAAAGGAAAGTGGCAGCTCCTTCATTTCAGCACATTTATTTTCACGTCAGTATGCGATAAATTGAGCTTTTAAAATTAGCGGAGCAACGAGCGTCGGATTCCCAGAAACCCGGATATCAAAGGTAATGCTGATTGTTTTTACGTCAAAGAGAATATTAGCGTTAGCCCTTTTTAAGTCATCGCAGAGCAGTTATAAATAAAAAACGTTATCGCCAGTTCCGTTAAATTAGCTTGTCGTGTCTCCCGGTAACTGTTTCCACTGTCTTATTTGACTATTGTTGCGCTCTTGTCGAGCGAATGTAAGTGTTTAATGTTGGCTAAGCTAACGTGTTGCCTGGGAAACGTTAGCTAAGTCCGTTCACGTCGTGAAACGCTCGAGTTCGTGTTTGGCCTCTGGTCTCTGTTTTCATTGTAACACAACGTGTCGGTGCTGCTGTAGCACGAAAACAACTGACGTTATGTTACTGCCGACCACAGTGTTATTAAATGGCGACTACAGCCCGGTGCAATCCGTCCGCAAAGAAACAAACACATTGCGCATGCGCAGAGTACAAAATGGATCTAGCGATGCAAGACTGACGTGACGTGACAACGTTACCTGTTAATGTGATGATGGAAAGTTTATATCTGTATCTAATCGTTAGGTTCTACACAGTCAAAATCTTATAAAACGTTTTAAGGCAACATTTTTAGCCAGAATTGGCTGTTACTTGAAATTACATTTTGATTTTTTTTTTATTAAGTTTGTTTGTTTGTGTGTGTGTGAGTGATGTTAAAGGATAGTTAACATTGTTTAAAAGGAGCTATAGGTGTGTGCATCATACTCCAGGGCCCCTTTTTGTACATGAGGACAGCTGACTAAACACAGTGATATTACATTAAAATATTTTCAGTGTAGATTTAATGGCAGATACAATTTTTATCCTGTAAAGCATCAATATTAAACATTATGCCTTGGTGTCTATTTTTCTCTGTCAATAATGGCCTCAGTAGTCAAGTATTTATGTATGGTGCAGCCATGGTTGTAGACTCTGCCTACTGTAATCCAAGTTTTTGGCTAGTTGTTGATGCATTACAAAATGTAAGTGGCTTTTGTTGACTAGATGGAGATGCATTAATTAATTTTTACTTGCTTTCTCAAGCCTGTTCCAGCTCGTCCTGATTTATCAGTGTCATTTTTCCCTCAGACCGTCAACATGAACTCCGTACTATCATCCGTACGATCCCTCATGCAAATGTTTGATGGCAAAACACAAGAATTCATTAGTGACATCGATAATGTCCACATGGTTTGGCTTGAGGAGATCCAACAAGAAGCCAACCGCATGTTCTCAAGGTAGGCTGGAAGTAATGTCATAAAAACTGATTGAATACAAATTTAAGTCTTTTGTTCCTTTCCTGTTTCCATCTTCAGAAATCTGTTCTCTAGAATTGTCTTTAAAGTTTTATTAATGGAGCTGTTTCTTTTTATTTCAGAGATTTTAGTGCTGAACCAGAATTAATGCCAAAAACACCATCACAGAAAAAGAATAGTCGCAGGAAGCGTGTGTCTTTGGGACGTCAGGAAGAAAATCAAGCCAGGCGAAGGTTTGTTGCCTTCATTACTGTTTTTAGTAAAGGCAAAATGTTCACATTTTGTTTTCAAACCTGAGCAATTTTAAACATGTTAAACATGCATTTTATAACTCCTCCTTTCCTGTCCAGATTTTCAAAGGGAAAGCGTAGTAACCTTCGTGGCTCCTCTATCAAATCACTGAACTTAATTGCTGAAGAAGGGGCTATTCCCGAGCCTTCCACCTCTGAAGCCAACACTACCCCACAGCCGAAACGCACCACCCGCAAAAACAAACAAACGAAGTCTGAGGTGGCAGAGGATGTGAGCCAGTCACCTCAAGGCAGCTATAAAGCTGAGGAGGTGGAGAACAAGAAGCCAGAGCAGGTAGAGGATGAAGAGATGGACAAAAATAACGAGGTGGATGCAGATGTCAAGCCAGACTACATATGTAGCACTGCCCAGTCTCCACCCAAGATGCCCTCACCTGAGGTTGTTGTCAGCATCTCTACAGCAGACCGCTTGTCTGCTGAGCTTGCTAAAAAGCCAGAGCCTTCTCCAGGTCGTACAGCTGCTAAGATTGCAATAGCCGGCGCAGCTCAAAGCTCACGGCGGAGCTCTGTTCGGTGCTCGCTCAAGCTACGTCACTCACTGGCCGGTCTGCGGCACAGCATGACCCAGGAGTCTGTTCGCCGTGCCTCACGCCGCTCCATGCTTAAGAGGAAGGTGGCTCGCATGGGCAACTCCTCATGTAGCAGCAACGCTGATGGTAAGAAATATAATTACACAAAATGCAAAACAGTAGCAACTTCTTCCACACTTTGTATCTTGTTAATCTGTATATTATATTTGGATGGTTTTTTTTCTGATTGTAGAGGACTCTTGCATGGAGGAAGAGGATAGAGAGGCGTAAGTAGCGACTAAAATGTTTCTTTGCATGAATTAACATATTGATGTCTCAATGTAAAAGACGTGTTTGGATCTAGAATTTGAGATATTTGTAACAGTGACTGATGAATTTGTCTACATAACTTTCCCTTAGCCTGTATTTATTTTTAAAATGTTTCTTACCCATATTAATTTATTCACTGCTATAGCCTGTTAGAAGCTGTGACTGCAGACACAGAAGATAACGTTGCAGCTGAAGAATCGGAGGAAACTCCAGAGGTATGAATATATCTTTTGTCTGTTAAAAGTGTCAGACTGAAATTGAATTTATCCTTTTGGTTATTGATCAGCTAGTGCTTCTTCTACATTATTTGTGTCAAACAAATTTAGACCCAGATTAACCAGCACGTACACTCGTCTGTTGGACGCATTACTCGATCTGTGGCTGCAAACTCTCCCAAACTGGCGCCCCCATCATTGTACACCACTGAGCAAAAAATGTGCACTCCCAACAAGAGAACAGGTATGGGAACTTTGTATGTATTTTAGTAATTAGTTGTGAACAGTTCTGTTCCAAAATGCAACTTGTATGCACTAAATACATGTTTGTGTTTGTGTTTCAGTGGTCGCTGAACAGCAACAGACTTCCCAGTCAGGTCGGAGGTGAGTGTTTTTGTGTGTGTGTGTTGCCCTAAATGACAGATGGGAGCTTACTGCACTCTTTGATGTCTGCGATGACATTAACTTGTTGAGACTGTTAAATAAATGATGTGTTGTCTTTTTAAAAAAAATGTTATTTCTGTGTCTCCAGGTCACACCAGAGTAACAAACGCAAAACACCAGATACTGTAGAGGAAAGTCCCACAAAGAGGTTCTCTCCTCCCAAGAAAAATAAAAGTGTAAGACGCAAAAATCCTGCACAGTGTTAAGAAATGGAGAATATGGGGATATATGTGTAAAAATGAATGAATGGATATCTTAATCAAATAGTAATGTCTTCTCCTTTTGTTATTAATGCATAGGCAATCAGACCCAACATGAGGTCTTTCCTCCACACTGTGCAGAAGAATCAGATGCTAATGATGACTCCAAGTTCCCTCGGCCGGACTGGTGTTATTAAGTCCTTCATTAAACACACTACTCCCATGAAGGTTGATACTAAGGTAAGTTATACACTGAACTTGTTGCAAAATAACAACATTGTTATGCAGTGAAATGTTCGACTGTAGAGCCCAACTGGTAAAGGAGAACATTGCTGCAACACTGGCAGGCTGAGGTGGACAAAACACAGTAGAGCACAATAAAGAAAGGATCATATTTATTTTAGCTGATACCGATCCATTAAAACATGCCCGGATCGTCTTGAGACATCTAAACTCCACTGGCCCAAAACAGACACGTGGTATTGCAGTGAATTGAAAATAAATAGTTTCGTATCTGCATAGCTCTCAGGGGAATTATTGCTTTACAGATGTCTTTATAATTTAATATAATAATTTGTGTGCATCCCTAAAACCAGAATCTTTTGGATCTCTTTAGAACATTTTGGACCTTGCAAAAGCACAAATGAACAATGTCACAAATTTAATTGAAATTGATTTAAAAAAAAAAAAAAAAAAAGAAAGTGGCTGTTCTTAAAATGTAAAAATATTGTGCGTCACATTTTTGAATATTTGGATGTTTTTTTCTCCCCTCTCCAGTTGAGCGACGGTATAGTGGTAAGTGCAATGTTAAAGCACTGTATGTTGTTTGTGGGCATTTGGTGGTGTCTAATCCTGATTAAATGTCTCCTCATTTACCACATACCTGTAGATAAGCCCCTTTCCCACTTATTTAAACGTGAATGTTCAGGCATTCATCATTATCAGAGCTGAAATTAAGACTCTGACAGTTTGATGGCTGAAGATTTAGAAAGATTTCTATTAAGTTTGGGCTCTAGTGAGAAGACAGAAGCAGCAACATTCCTGGATAAATCACTCAGAAACATTTACCTTTTAATTCTACACAATGTTAAACCAGACTCTACGCTACACTTTTTATGTACAGGAGACAGACACACGTGTAAACGGCCAAAACCATATCACATTAATTGAGCCCTGCAGTTTTGCAGTTCCACTGGTGAAAGGGGCTACTATATTTCAACAACATCCCAACCTGCACGTGTTAGTTGATGGTGTCTCTCATCCCACGGGTCACTAATGCTCGTTCTTTGTAATCTTTTAATTTAACAATGCTTCAAACCACCTAAAAATAGCTTTGGTAACCTCACTGTTTGTTGACTTTGAAACATCATTTGATCAGAAGTAGAAATTGAAGTAAAAATCCATCTCAACCAGATGCCATGTCACTATTTGGGTTGTTCATAAAACTGGTCTCCGAGTGTCAGTGGATTAAGATTTACTGGGTGGGGAGATCTCACTGGAGCTAATGTTGTTGTCCCCTTTTTGGGTTCTGGGTCATTTGTAAGAGTAATGTGTTGTTGTAATCAAATGGCATTCAACTAATGTTGGTGTTTGGACAGTTGTTATGATGTACTGGGTGACTGTCTCTATTTCTCTACGTTGTGTCTGTTGTTAGATAAACATTAGATACTGTAGACATGAATGTTTTAATGGGTGATGTAGCTTGTTTAAAGGGACTCTATCTCATCCTTGAAAGGCGTAGACATGAAAGCTTATAGTTTTTTCTTTCTTATTTTAAAAGTAACTTTTTGGCTTCCAGCAATGTCTTTCTCTACACCTAGCCTGTTGAAATTGTCCCCACAGTAGCTTGGAGACTAATGTTCACAGGTCAAAAGACAGGAAGATCTCTGCAGTTCAGCAGTGTGACAACAAACTTGATTTTGCTCTTTAAGACCATGGAAATAACACAAAGTCTGTCAGGGTGGATTTTTGCTTCATCTGTCTGCTCCAAGGATATGGTGATCTGTTTCCTGTCCACATGAATGCACTTCACCTGCTACTTTGGATGCTTTTGACATTTGGCACCTATTGCAGTGCGTTAGAATTAGCTGATGTCTGACAACATAAGTTTCCTAAATCGTTGTTTTCTCTTTTCTCAGACAAAAGAGCGTCACAAACTGGAAGCGCTTAAAAAGAAGCAGGAGCAAGAGGAGGAAAGGATGAAGAAAATGGAGGAGGAGAAGAAAAAGAAACAGGATGAACTTAAAAGGTTAACACTCGACCTCCTTTATATACACCCTGACTGGACAGTTTAGTAATTTATTCTTTATTTTAACTTTAAAAATTTGTGTTACAGGAAGAGAGATGAGAGGCTAAGAAGAGTGTTTGAGGCCAAAGTAAAAGAGGAGCAGAGGGAGGAAGAAAAGAAAAAGAAGATCGAGCAAAAAATGGCTCAGATTGATGAGAAAAATGATAAGGTATGCAACAAATTTGGTGTCTGAATCTGTACGTTCCCCTCAGACTGGACTCTTTTTTCCTAATCTTTGATATTTTGCCTCTTCATGCAGCGTCAGGCAGAGGAGAAGGCCAAGAAGAAGGTCGCCATTAAACGTCAAGAGGAGCTGGAGCAGAAGAGGAAGTTGGAAGAAGAGGCTAAAAGGAAGAAGCTTCAGCAAGCAGTGAGTCAATGCTCTTTTATTATTTATTTATGTAGTCATTTCCGTTGCTGTAGCTGTGCTCAGTTTCATCCTGCACAATAATGCTGAGAAGCCACATCACGTCCTCAAAATTTGCTTTTGACTTAAACTTTTAACAGAAGTTTTTTTTTCTTTTTTCTTTCCAACTTACTTTTCTTTGCCAATATTACATATTGCATGTAGGCTTTTCTCATGTGTTTGTGTGTGTTTTTCTAAAACTTAAGGAGGAAGAGAAGCGGCAGCAGGAATTACTGGCCAAGAAGAAGGCCGAGGAGGAGGAACAGCAAGCTCGTAAGCTGGCTGAAGCTCGCCGAGCGCTGGAGCTGGAGAGAGAACGACTAGCTGCTGCTGAAAGGTCAGTAATAACTACTTTATAAACTAAGTAGCCTAATTATCTTTTGAACACGGTAAAGGTGTATTAAACTGGAACTTGCATTAGTGAAGACTGTAAGAAAAAGGTTTGCATTTACTCCAGAGTTTGTTTTACTGACTTGATGTCTGTTTTTAGGGAGCGAGTGGAAAAAGAAAAAGCTCTCGCTCTGCAGCGGGAACTGCAGAGAGCGGCGAGAGAGAAAGAGAGGAGGGAACTGGAGGAGAAAAGAAAGGCACTTGAGGAAAAAAGAAGACTGGTAAGAAATCTAAATTTGGAACCAAAATGTCTCTAACACGTGTCTGAACAGTGACTGTTTTAGCACTCCAACGGAAATTTGTTATTTGATGTCACCATTGGAATACATTGTGTTAAAAGATGGCATGTTGCAAAGTATCAAAACACAAACTTTTCAGATCACTCTTGCAGTCTTTCTCCACTTTCCGTACAGATGCTTAGTCATCTCAGATTTTGGGTTGAGTATCGCTTTCACCTTCACTTAGTCAGGGAAATTTGAGCACAAGTGATGTGCTTATAGCAACAATGAAATCATTCATGAAACATATTGACTGCTGAGAACTGCCTGATAAAACTGGTCTTTTACTGTCATCCAAAGGGCAACAGAGAAACCTATAGTAATAGCAGATAGATGGTGAAGAGTTTTAAAAAGCAAAGAAAGAGGGAAAGAAAAGAACAAAAAATCAAGTATTTATTCAGTGTATCTGCATGTCTTGAAAATAACTGCATTCAGTTTCCTCAAAAAGGCAAAAGGTATTAAAAATGCTTAAATTTAAATGGCAAAAGTCAGTTCTAAAATTAGTTCTAAAATTTTCCTGTATCTGATTCTGGGCTGTTGGGTCACGTTACACACCTATAAACTAAAAGTGGGATTGGTGCGACGGTGAAGTTTGAGTCAACATGGTATTAAAAAGTCTTAAATGTAACTTGGTGAAACCTGCAGAAATCCTGCTTAATGACTAGAGGTTTTGTTGATTAATGGGACTGTTTCAGGAAATTATTTTTTGTGACTAAATTTCATTAGGACCTCCATATAACTGCGTTACCATGTCCATGTTTACCTCCATGAAACAACTCTGTGGATAAGTAGTCCACTCGTATTTTAAAGTTAATGTATTAAGATTTTCAGCAGCTCTGGGTTTGTTGTTTTGGCTGCTCAGCCATCTGGTTGTTCATGTGCTTTTTGTTCCATCAGGAGGAGCAGCAGAGATTAGCTGCAGAAGAGAAAGCTGCGAAAGAGAGAGAAGCTGCTGCTAAAAAGGCTGCTGATACACAGGTAAACCAGCAGGGGGAAATTACTTAGTTTAGCTACACCTGCACAGTTTGAAGATGAGCAAAACTTGACTTAAGGGTTAACTATTCTCAATTTAAAAATACACTTAATCTAGGTATGCAGATAGTTTAGGTTTTGTTTATTTAGCTGTATTACTCACAGACTTGAACACTTTTAAATAGGCCCTATAAAAATGTTTTCTGTGGATTATCCAGTCATTTGGGTGAATAAACTCTTTAGAGTGCATAATATTGTATCAGTTGTGGCAACTTTTTGGAGCTAAATGTACTTCTCTCCTCTCCCCTCGGTAATGAAGGCCGCTGCTAGCCTGAATGTGACTGTGGATATTGAGGTAAGAATCTAAACATACTCAAACTAAGTTTTTACTTTTGGTAATTTATCAGTCGAATAAACAAGGGGACATTTTGGAATAATACACATGAATCATTTACCTGATTGTTCAAAAGTCTCTGTGGGTTTTGTCTCTAAATCTAAAGTTTTTGGTGAAAGACATGCTTGACACTTTTCTTCTCTTTCTTTGCAGCGCTCTGTAATGAGCACGCCTGTAAGAAAAGATGGTGGCCTCAATGTGACCGTGGATATTGAGGTAAATTCAAATGATGCATTTTTGGCACACGCATTCAAACAATTTCTTTCTTAAAACATGAAATAATTTCTCAACAGAGCAAAGCCTCATAGTGTGTTTTATCCTCCTCTGCAGCAATCACCACAATCATACTCCATCACTCCGAAGGGCGGCAACAAACCTTTGATTATGTCCAAAAGTGCAGAAGATTACGGTATGGACCAAAACAGTGACGACTCCACTGATGATGAGTCTGCTCCCAGGAAACCTATTCCATCCTGGGCAGAAGGTAGGCATGATTTAGTATAATTGTCATGTATTATGATGACGTTCAGTCTTTCCAATATACCTGAACTGTTGTTTATGAATCCAATTTAGTAATATGTGTTATAATATTGTGATTTATTCCAAATTGAGTTAATCCATATACATAATTTTAAATGTTACATGCCTGTTTTTACCATGTTGTATAGATTTAAATGAAAACATTGTATTTAAATCCCCAAGGTCACAACCTGCAGCAGATAATTATGAAGCAGTACTTCAACCCTCCTGATTTGGACTCTTTCTTCGGAACAATTGAACCACCAAAACTGGAAAACATCTTTTACAAGAGCAAGCCTCGCTATTTTAAACGCACCAGCTCTGCCGTCTGGCACTCGCCTCCAATTGGAAACAAGTAATGTCTGTACACTGATAGATATACATTGCTGTATAAAGATTCACTTTTGTTTTAAACTATGTTTCCAATAAAGTGACTTGTTTTTTGTCGATGTTTTTTTCCAATAGTAAATTTGTTAAGTTTTTAGGCATCAATATTTTAGGAATATTGTTACCAGTATGTAAAATATCATGGTTTTTAAGTTTTTAATTTGTACTTGAAAATGGGTGTGTATTATAATCCAGTGGGATGTGAATGTTTTTGCCAAATGCTCAGTAACAACATTCATTTGTTTAATGTGTGTACTGACTGTAAATGATAGAATTCCTGTGTTTGGGATTTATTCAAGTTCATTAAAATGGTTGATTACGCCAAGATATTGTGTAGGTTGCAGCTTTTGATTGGATTTTATAATATGACAACTAAGATCAGTCCAAATAAGATCACCTGTGTGGATGTAGCATGGGTGCGCCTTGTAAATAAAATCTAACTCGGTCATTTATGTCAGCCAACTCGAGTTGATGAAGGTCTTTTGATTTAAAAAAACATATCCCTGTAGGCCTTTTTCATGGCAGACATTTTGACTCATTGCAAGAAAAAAGGTGGACGCCTGCACACTGACTCCCATGCCACAAAAGTTTAATAATGTTTCGATCGTGCTTGAATCTTCAAGTCAGAAACCACACCAATATTAATACATCATGCATACCAATAGGCTTTCAAGGTTTATGATGGCAGGTGTGGTTAACTGTCCAAACCGCCCAGGGTGATAAACATCCAAAAACAATTCAGTCAAGTACATAGAGAAAGGTACACAGAGAAAGATGGTATTACAAAAGCCCTACTTGCAAACATCAAACATATATCTTGTATATAAACATCAAATTCATCATTTCATAAATCAGTCTACATCACCTACGTTCAAAAATAAGTTAGAGGAAAAAGATGAAATTGGGTTTGGCACTGTAACACAGGAAGAGTGCCTTATCAAAAAAGATAAACCTCCATCAAATAATGGTCCCAGGTGCTATTTAAAATATTCAGCTCTGGGTAAAGATTTTGAAAGAAACTATACGAAAACACTGGCGCATTTTGAGCTCTGATCCACTACTTAAAAATGAATTCAAAGTTTTAGGGTCCCCCTAACTTTAGACAAATGCTGGGGAAATCTGTTCTCTTTGTTCTTCACGTACTCTGCAATTTTATATGTAAGCGTTCCACAAACACTCACCCGATAACGGGAAAAACAATGAAAGTAAGAGGCACTATATCTTGTTCCACATGAAATGTAATCTATTTTATCAAATGCCCAGATAACATTTTCTCTAAAATAAGTGAAAAATAAAAATGGTGGTAGTATCACGATGGCTCTGCCTATATATATGTGTGGATATTTTCACAACCCTGACACACATATTTGTGAAAAAAGAAAAATGCTTAATTTTATAAACAGGTGTGTTGTAGTTTCAAACAAGCTAGAGTGACTACACTGCTCATGCTCAGTTAGATTATCTTTAGTTACCAAGTAAAAATGTAACTTTTCTATCATATGTATTTTTTGGATACTGTCCTGAGATCAAATGTTTAGGAATCCGAACAAGTATTATTAGAATCGCTGTTTTGTAAGCTAAAAGTAGAAATAACTAGCGTGTGTCAAACCAGCAGTCAGGCTAGTTCACATGAGGTGAAACCATGGCTGGTGATACTGAACCAAGTACTTTCATTTATATTTTAAAAACCTAAAGGCCTACATAAACCAGATTATATGTTAAGTTAATGATAATCAGTTGCATGCTAACAGTCATTGGAAACACGTGTTTGCTTACAGCAGGCCAAACAGAAAGAGGAAGACTGAGGGAAGTCCCACTTCCTTTGCTGGAGCTTTGAGTTGCGTCCCTCATGTATTTATGGGTTAACTACATAAGGTGACTTTAAGTTAAATTAAATGTTATCTGAACACACTGATGTGGATAAGCAGGTGAAAATGTTTCCTCAACTATTTCTTCGGGGGAAAAGATGTAATATGATAATATTGTAGTTGTGAATTTAAGTTGAATTGTACATAGAGCTTCCTTGTTTAATAAAAAAAAAATAGTAATAAACAAATAATTTTAAGTTTTAGTTTTTTATTGAAAATACTGACAAAACGACAAAAGAAACATAACATATGACACTTAATATTTATTAAAGAGTACAGTGATGGGAACAAAGCTAACAAGACTAGTTTGTTTTAGAATATACACATTTTGGCTTCTTGTCGCTGAGTTTCAGAGGAAACTGGAAAGTATTTCTTATTTTTCCTTCACATGTTGACAGATAAATCTCATAAGGTGCTTTTTGCATTACAAGGTAGGTTAATTGTTCTATAAGAGCTTATGAGGAAGTAGAGATTAACTCAGTGTTTGCAACAAATACTTTTCAGTTGTGTGTCTCGCTCCAGATGACTGTAATGCACTTCAGATGTAACACAGATCAGTACCTGTTTGTGTGAAATACTTTGAATGCCACATGTGGTGCAAAAACAGTCTGTCACACCTTCTTGTCTCAGTCCTGCTCCCTCCCTCCTGCCGCCTTGTTCACCCCACCGTCCACCAAAACTCCCAGCAGGTCCCCTTCAGCCAATGAGATTCCTGAATCATTGGGTGAGTTTTGCTGATTGGTTTCTTGCTGCGATGACGCTGCAGTGGAAACTGTGTTCATGTTATTGCTCAGCCCGCCGTTGGTGCCCCCGTTGCTTGCCCTCATGTTGGCGCTGAAGTTCCCATGGTTACTAAAATTACTGTGACTTGTACCGTTGCAGAGACTTCCTGCCGTGCCAGCGCTGTTGGTGCTTGTTGCATTAATGCTGCTAGAGCTGCTGGTGGGATTACTGGGATTTGTTGCCGCTGTGCGAGAGGGAGGAGTGAACGAGAACACCCTTTCTCCTCCGCTTCCTGCCGCCCGGGCACTTTGGGGTCCGGGCTGGCTGTCAGCTGAAGGGAGGGGGTCCAGATTAAGGCGGGGAGGTGGTGGGCGGCGAGACAGAAGGCCGTGTCCAGGTCTGAGTTTAGATATTGGGCAGAGTTCAGGTGGAGGGTCGGGGAAGGAGAAGGTAGGGGCAGTGGGGACCTCGCCATCCTCACTCAGCCAGGGGAAAGCAGAGGATGGCGGTGGGGGGAAGTGGTTGGGGGTGTCGGGAGGCAGCAACTGACCACTGCCCACCATCGGAGGAGCGAGCGAGCTGCAGCTGCGGTCCCACTCGTTCTGAGTTCGCCGGGCAGGTCGAGGGCGGGGCACCGCAGGGGGCACGCAGTGGATGGGTGTTTGTGGGCAGCTGTAGAAACCTGGTCTCTCATACAAGGGCATGGTGGAGAAGGCATAGTCCGGATCTCGCTCTTGGTTCAAAGGTTGGCGGGCTTGACTCGGAGTTGATGGGGCCTCTGGGTGCAGGTAAAGGGGGAAGCGGCTTAGTGGAGCTCCAGGGCGGCGGCGCAGCAGAGAGACCCGGGAGGAGCGAGGAAAGTTAGGGGAGTGGACACCGAGAAGACGACCCAGCCCTCCAATCAGCGGGGTGGAGTAGTTGGCTTCCTCATGTTCTTTAATTTGCTCCAGGTTGGACTGAAACTCCATCTCCTCCTTGGGAACACTAGATTAAATAGATGGTTATGTGATGGTTAGTTAGAGTATTTCAGAATTGTCTGCCAGAAAATAAAAACATTACTGAACCTGATATCCAGGGCTGATCCCATGAAGGAGGGTTTGCGGTGTTCAGCACTGGCAGCAGTGTAGGGAGGCTGAGGTTCAGACTCATTCCAGTACATATCCCTCTCAACCAGCGGCAGGCTGTCGTACATCTCATCCACAGACAACAAGGACACCTGGGAGACAACAGAAATCACAGCAAGTAGAACAAGAGAGCCTCTGTCTACCGTTCATGATAAAGTGGCAAATAGTCTGAATCCAAACCTGTAAGTTGCGATCAACGAGCCAGTTAGTTTCAAAGTCATCATCATCTTCACCAAAGGGATTTATGAGTTGCTCAGCCACCTGAGACCACGAGCAGAAAAGACCACCACAATACAGCTCAGAAAAGGACAAATGAATACAGTTTCTTTCTGCAATGCTGAGCCGCATCAGTGTGACTCGATCATGAAGTGAATCTGTTCCTCACCTTCAGCCAACCAACATAGAAGAAAAACTGCAACAGGGTGAAAACAGGCAGGTAGAAGTCCAGGTCATGACCAGGGTAACCCTGTGCTGGATCCAAGAACTGACGACCAATCAGACAAGCCAGGAAGAAGCTGTAGACTGCCACTGTCACCACCTAGATAAAAGAGATTAGTCAAGTCTGGAAGCGTTTCACGACTACCTCTGAGAAAAAAGTCTTGTAAAGTGTTTTTCATCATGTTTTGCTAGGTCAGACTGCTATTTTTGATCAAACTGAGTTAATCATCTCAGGTACATGATGATTATTGTAACACAAAATCACAGTCTTTATAACCTACCAGTAGCCTAATATCAGCTCAGTGTCATTATCAATGTTATTTCTTTCTTTGACACCTAATCATTGCACTTATCACTAAATAAAGATGATTAAATCATTTTTTTTCTACTACCAAGGCATCTACTATATTTTAGTTACAGCACAGTATATCAACAAAACCTGAGTATAGACGAGAGGCAGGCTGATCCAGTCATAGCCGTACAGCTTCATACACTTTGCCCGTAAACTATTCAACTCCTGAACAGAGAAAGAAAAACAACAATTTTTTTTCAGAGCTAAAATTTGCCACAAAGTGAAAGATGTTCAGGCTTTTTGTACACATGACGACCTACAGAGAGAATGGCTGTGAGTGCCACGTCGTTGTTGATGCGACCCTCAGTCCGAGCCCTCAGAGCCAGGCTGACGAACCACATGCAGGGAACCCAGAACTTGTTGTGAGGAGAGGGCAAGTCCTCCAGGTACCTCAGCTCCTCTGACGTCATCAAACCTGAGAGGCACAGACATAAAATTCATTCATTCTGTTATTGATTTGGAGTCACTGGGTCACATGACCTATTGAAGCTATTGAAAAAAATGAGAATTTTCTATAAAACTATTAATATAAAATAGAAGAAGCACTAAACTTCAATATAAAGAGGTGTGACCTATTTGTCCAGTGTAGTAATAATTTCTGGTATTGATTTGGAGTCACTGGGCCACATGACATGGAAGCTATTGAAAGAAATGCAATTATTTTTTATTAAACTATTCATGTAAAACAAATGAAATAGACACTAGCAATCAAAATAAGTGTGCTACATGAGACCAATTTAGAATGATTTTTAATCATAATTTTCTTTAATATGGGCAAGTCAGCATGAAGGTATTGAAAACACATCGGTTTTGTGTCAGTTAAACAAACATTTATTGATGGTCCCTAAATCAGTCACTAGCTATTAAGAGCGACGGTTGGGAGGTGAGCTAACCGTCCTCCTGCTGCCAACGCTGGGTGAAATTGAGTAAAAGACGCCGCTGGATCCGGAGTGAATGTCTGCCCAACTTTTAACTAACTTCACCGCAGAAAAGCATTAAATATGTTTGTTGAGTCTGAACCCGTGCCATCCTTGGACGTGGTTGTGCTGTGTGCGCTGAGACTGGCAGCGCCAACAACAGTGGCTTTTTGTGGTTTCAGCGCCACATCGTTGGCCTACCTGCCTGCACCAGATGCTCCACGGTGGGGAACCTCTTGTAGACGGCTGTGCTGACAGAGCGGTAGATGAGCACGCCAGAGAGGTTGGCGTATCGCATCAGAGTTCGCCGGGTCAGCCTGGAGGCCTCATCAGCTCCACGGACATGACCACCCACTAATGCTGCCAAGCGGTCCGGCCAGGGGACGTTCTCAAACTGGCCCCACCATCGCGACACGACCAAGGTGACATAGAAACCTGCCATACAATGAACAAGTAAAGAGTTAGATGTGCCAACCTCCTGTGATGGTTTCCAGGAACACGGTCTTAGATTTAGATTTAGATTTCTGCACATCTATTGTCAGGGTTTGGATTAGCCTGGAAATCTAAAAATAGTAAAACAATCAGCTCACCCAGCACAAACGAGACAGGGATGAGCTCCGCGTAGCGGTCACAGTATATGGACAGCTTCTCAAACAGCCTCTTCTGGTCATCATTGAACACAAACCTGGTGAAGGGAACATCCATTGAGCCCATTATAAGTAAAACACAGGGATGTGAGCCACGTGCCACTTGCACCACACTTTCTGGACTAAAATAACTTTAGCTTTAGAAGTTATGGCAACATGTCGCTCCCACCGTGACAGAAAAAGAAATTTGCTCTGTGTCGTTATACCGTGAAAAGTTTCTTGTTTTGACAAGATCATTTTCATGTAATAAAAGATATTTTTCACATTATTATCACACATTATTACAACAGTTCAATTTTTACATTAAACTTTTCTTGTATAACATAATTTATCTTATTACACAAAATCAATATAGGCTACCTCTTTAATACAAAAAACTTTTATGACAACATACCAACTTGTATTATTAAAACAAGAAAACTTTTCTCCTTATAAGTTGGTATGTTGTTATCACAAGAAACTTTCATATGTTGTTAAAATGAGAGGTCCAGTCTCCTTAAAATGGAATAATCTGGTGTGTTTTAATAACGACACGTCATTTTAATATGAAAAATATAATGAAAAAAGCAAATATTTCTTTTGTCATGGTGGCAGCAATATACTGCTGTAAGAAGGTACACTAAACCTGGGGTTCACAAACCTTTTCATGTGAAGGATCCCTAAATAAATACAGAACCTTGTACTGACCCACATTTGAGAATTGTTGTCCAGTAAGAATCCACTTTGAGTGTACTTCATCATATGTGTATATGACAGCAATTGGTGTATTGAACCAACCATGATGTAAACAGTTGTCCTGATACTATAAAGTTATCTTTATTGGTAAAACTTTTAGGGATAAAAATGAATGTTAAATTTTACAATCTCTAAACTATGAATTCCTAAACTGAAAGCCCCTCAAAGACCTCCAGTGGTCCCCAGATTCCAGATCTAAAACTTCCTATGTTTGTTGAGGGAATAAATACTGTTACAAAATGTTACTATTAGAGCTGTCAAAAAGTTTATTTTAGTAGAATGTCCTGTTTAGTATATATCTTTGTGACAATTCTTTAATAACTAAATTTAAGTGATCCTTTGTAAAAAAATAAATATCGGGAGATTTATCGTTTTTTAAACTCAGTTATCCGTATCAGCCTCAAACATCCAGTGTGGTTGAGGCTGCAGTCACTCCCCGACTGGAGGACATGAAAGATTACTAATGGGGTTCACAGTGTTTTCTCAAAGAAAGTACCTATAAACAATACTGAAGAAGTAGTAGAGAAGAGTGAAGATGATGAGCTCTCTGTAGAGCAGTTTATAGATGCTGCCCTTCCATCGCAGAAGCAGGTGAAAGAAGGTCCCCAGACCTGCATCAGCAACCCTGCGAGAGTACGTTACTGTCATTGCTGCTGCTCGCTGACCAACTTGCTGGCTGACTGTGGCGTGACATGAAGGAAACCAGTGTGATGTTGTTCTCTGTGCTTCGTCTGAGCTCAACGTCAGCGATCAACCTGGATCTCATAAGGCCAAGTTGGTCACATATCTAAAATGATAAAGTAAAACAGTTATTTCATATATGTTTGCTACCTGCAGTACAATCCATATATTTGGATTCATACACCCTGCTGAGATACAGAGTAGAATTTTCATAATCCCAAACTAAATCAACTGAAACTGATTTTCCATTTTTTACGCACTTAAAAAAATCATTTAAAATAATTTTCCTAATTTTATAGATCTAAAAGACACCACTACATCTGAAGAGTAGGAGTATATAAAAACAACATGTGAGGGTCCCAAAAGGTCAATTTTAAAGACTCAAACGCAAGGCTCTGAAGTTGTGGTTAATTACTACACAATATGAAAACGTCTGACCATTGTACTCACTGTGGCTCGAGATGTGTGGCGGCAGCGTCCGTGGAAAATGTTGGAGAAAGGGAAGCAGGAAAGAAAAGGAGAGCAAAGGGACTCCTACACCTCCGGTCACTTGATGTGTTAATCTGTTTCAGCAACAAAGCTGCATTGTGAGGCCGGGTCCTCTTAATCTGAAGCACCCACACTGCCACAAATAGGCTGGTTAAAGGCATGAGCGCTGAGCAGTTGTGTGTTCAGATTTTGGAAATATGACTCTATTTTTCAGCAACTTATCTAACCATTTACTTCAAAGTTTGACAGCATATTATATCTCTCTCTGAATCACAAACACACACATTTGAACATATTCTCATCTTGATTTCAGTAAACTTCAAGAGGGAAAATTAATTATTTTCCATTTGAGGCATCATTCAGTATTTGTTGATGGAAAAGTCTTAATCCGGTGAGGCTGCCTGTGTGTGTCTCCCCCTCTGCTGGAAGAAATGTGTACAGCTGGACTCTAACTGGCCAGAAGGTGTTAGTGATTAACCCTTCCTGTCTAACCAGGAGACCTACAGCAGGGCGAAGTGCAACCTGCTGAACTCTTCAGGTTATCAAAGCACAATTTCAGCAGTTCTTGCTGATTTTTGATGCACTGGCAACAACTGGGGATCAATTTTGAACACTTTGGTGAGTACGTTCGGTGTATTTTTTGTGTCCTCAAGTCATCCTGGAGGAGTAAATCTACCATGTGGGTGATACTTGCATGATACTGTTTCTTAACATAGGTGGAAGTATTGTTTACACTGGATATCTCAAAGAAACGAATTCCTTTAGCATGACAACCTGCAAAGAAAAGAGCCAGACCTCCTCTAGCTCTGCAGTATTCAGAGAGGGAAGACGTGTGTAAGATATAGTTTAAACGCTGTAGAGGTCACAGCTCGGACACTGGCTACTGGAAGACTTTGACTGTGAGGTTTGTTTGGCTAAACTTTTATGGGCTATTAAGTTTCCGTATTTAACTCTTTCTTTTCTGCATATTAGGTGCTTGACACCCACGGGCATCAGGATCATTATACACCACTAAAAGCATTTAACAAACTGATTGCAACTTCAGTGGAGACGTCCAGTAGTTTCTCATGAGTCTCTGCACTGCCTGAGAGAGACATGGACGCTTTTGAGGGAATTCACAGCGTCCACATTTCCTCTTCTCCGCCGTCTTCGACAACAGCAAGCCCAGGATATGAAGTCCTCAAAGCAGGCAGGTCTGGAATAGCAGTATATTCCTCTACAGTCTTTTTCGGCACACCGGATGTCCTGGGAAAGCCAGCTGCCAGGCACAAGTCCAGCAGGGAAGCTCAGGAAGAAGGCTGTGTTGTTGGACGGTAAGTGTCAAAACCTGGAGCACTGGGGGCGAGAAAGATGAGTTTGATCTTACCTGTACACATGATGGTTTTTATTGGTTAAAAAGGTCATATTGAAGGTGTTTCCCAAAGTGTAGAGTAAGATAATTTCACTACTAATTAACTCCCTAAAGGTAGATGAAAGAATACCTTAAATGCTTCCCTCTTCACCTACAGAAGAGGCAGTTATCAGTTAATTTTGCACAATTATCTAACAACAAAAGTCTTCTCAGATGTGGTCCTATTGGACATGATGTTCAGTTGAACTCCAGTTTTAAGAAATCTGTTAAACTCGTGAAAAGGTAACGAGACCTGTGCGTCACTCGTGCGCTGCTCTGTCACAACTTCTACCCATTGAAGTGAAGAGCGTCCCCTTTAGTGTTGCTGATGTTTTCACCTGTGACCTTCACATTAAAGTACTAGTCTGATGGTCAAGTCAGATGACTACATACGTAAACTGGCAAACAAAAGTCTATATTTAGTCACTAGCATGTGATATTATCTAAGGCCATGTTTTGTGTGTGAAGTGTTATCCCGCAGAACAGCCATCAGACAAATGTAGTAAAGAGCGTCCAAAGTGGAGGAGCCTCGGCTGACACCAGCAGCATGTTCACAGACGCAGAGCACACATTCAGGCAAGTTTTCAGTCTGTAGGCCTACTGCACGGTCCGATCAGGACTGTTTTGATTTTAATGTTTGCCTTTATTAGAGAGTAGGCTACATTAGAGAGCTGACAGGAAATGAGGGAAGCGAGAGATAGGGGATGATATGCAACAAAGGTCCCTGGCTATTAAGGGTGTCCACTGATGTGCTTTTTTATGACAGATTTTTATAAGGTGTCTAAAGTGTATTTGTACTGTAGTATGAATGTTTGGGTTGAAACCCTTTGTGTGATCAGTAGAGCCTGACTGATACTGTAGCCTATTTTTGAGGCAGATACTGATATCAGTATTCAAGAGTTTAAAAACTCTGACAATATGTCCACCGATATTTTTTTTCCCCACAAAAACAAAAACACAGAGCAATGGGAAACATGAGGGCTTAACAGAGGCCCAGCACCTCAGTTTTGCCCTGGGGGCCCCCTAGCAGGTCAATCTGGCCATGTTGGTATTATAATTTTTAAAATGGTTTTAAGTGTAGTGAAGAATAATTGGGCTTGAAGTTTTCTAACTGTTAGAGCCTCACATACACCCACTTATAGATAAACAGCTAACCATGCGAGGTGACTCTGTTAGTGTAACTGTAGCCTGCGAGCTGGATGGGTGGTAGCTTGAATGTGGCGGCGTGTGCTGCGCCTGCTCTGCGGGCTCCGGACAGGATGTTTCGGTCAGGGCGTTGAGAGTGGGTGCGCTGTCATGTGACCGGTGAGAAAGCGGCAGACACGGAGCGGAGACTCGGTTTTTTTGTGGGGTTTTTTTTTCTTCCTTTCTTGCCTGGAAAATGAGAACAAGGGGGTGAGAGGAAAAACAGCGAAGGACGAGGCTGGAAAAGTGTAAATTAAGTCGTCGTTACACTTAAACTTAATCGTTTTAGGTCGCTGCCGCCGCTGCCGTTGACGTCGGTTGTTGTCGGTTGCCTACGTCAGCGTCCGCATTCCTCCGCTGTGATTTAAAACGGCTGAGACTAGTTTAACTGAAACTAGCTAACGTTAGCTCACTTGGTACAATTATTTGTTAATTAAACAACAACAACAACAACAACTGGAGGGGAGACAGATACACAGAGAGGGTACAGAGGAGAGGGGTTTATCTGCTGTCCTGGACACTGACAGGGTAAGGGCGGATACTGGGGGGGGGGGGGAACCTCTCCGTATTAAAATTAAAACAACTGACAACTAGCTAGCTAAAAGTCCTGGGTAATGTTCCTGGGTAACTTAGCTGCTTTGAGCATGAACAACTTTACAACTTTGTATGCAAACGACACAACAATTTAATGACAATTAACTGTTCGGGATTGCTAATGAAGTAGCAGAGGGTCTAAAACTGTGGTCCCGGGTCACCTCAGGGGTCTGTAAATCACGTGATTTCACTCACTAGTTGTAACTCAGTGAGAAAATGTACAGTGTTGTATCATTAGAGCTGGGGAAGAGGATGATTTTGATGTTGCCAGACACAATTCTGCTGTCTAATGAATAATGAAGCAAATATTGTTTAAAAACGGAGGTGGGAAACATTTTAATGAGCTTCATATTGAAATGTCAGTGTTGTTTTTCAGTAAAGCCTAATGTTTCTAATATTTAATTTGTGTATTTAACATTTTGCATCCTAATCCAAAGCAAATTCCTTGAATGTGTTAACCTACTTGGCAAAAAACCTGATTCTGATTAACGTTGGTAGGATTTATTAGTTTTAGATAGGCGTACCTAACACTGCATATTGCTGTATATTAGTATTGAATTTTTTTTGATGATCATATCTATTTTACCCATATCATCCAGTCCTAGATGAAAATGATGACTTTGTGGTTTCATGCTGCTGTGTACGTATTTGTGAATACTCAACATGAAACACTCAAACTAAAATGGTTTTATTTGTAAGGGACAATGTACAATGTTAAACATAAATGTTTCAATTTAATGTTTTGTTATCTTGAAACCAAATATACATCTGCAGCCCATTTGCAGTCACAATTAAAACGTACACACAATGACGAACAATGTGAAGCAAACAGGACAGGATAGGCAAATTGTGGGGTAATCAGTCATTATCATTAAATCAACTGTATGTCCTAAACTGTCTTTACAGCAACCCAGACATGAAATCTGTATCTCCCCTCACTAACAATACTGATGATTTTTCTGCTTGTGTGAAGGTTGGTAGATCTGGATCCAGTGCCAGAGTCCAGAGTGGAGGGAGGAGGCCAGGCTGGGCCCACCTCAGGCAGAGACCATGGCGACCTCTCCCGGCTTCGTAGCTCTTCGCTGGAGATCAAAGAAAAAGAAATCAGAGAAAAGGGCTCGGAGATCCTCACGGAACAGCTGGACGCTGCAAAGAGGGTGTTGTAACCTATTTTATGCTGACACACAAAGCATTGTGTGACCTGAAAAAAAAAAGAGTTGACAATGCAAATGTCCTTCCTAAATGTGGTTGTGACATTTCTCTTACACATCCCAGGAACTGAAACTAAAGGACAAGGAGTGCGAGCGTCTGTCGCAGGTCAGGAATCAGCTGGAGCAGGAGCTGGAGGAGCTGACTGCCAGTCTGTTTGAGGTAAGCAGTAATCATTGCTCTCTGCTGAGTAAACGGTAATTCTGACACGTGCCTTACACCCTAATGATGAGGGAGGTGACTTGATGCTGTGATTCACTACGAGTCTTCAAATTCACAATGTGCGTTGCAGTGAAAACATTTACTGCAAGTTTAATGCGAATATTTCAGCTTTTTCATTGCAGTGAAACAACAGATATCTTAGGATGAGGGTTCACTTGACAAAACCTTTAGCTGGAACAGTTTAAATCTTAACATATCAGTATTTTATTATTGATATATGTAATGGATTAAATGATTATGTGTGATGTGAAAAGTGTCGCTCGTAGTGATGAACCCACAGAGAATTATCACCAGACTCTTCAGCTCCTCTCAGCTCTATGGAGCATTTTAGCTCATTCTTTGGTTTTCTGGCTGCAGAGCTGCAATGATAATTTTTATTATCAATTAATCCATCTATAACACGTCAGAAAATAGTGAAAAATGACCTGATTCATTCATCATGATTTTCCATATGTCTAGTTTTGTCTGATTGATGTGCTCAATTTACAATGATATGAAACTGAGAAAAAGACATTCACATATAAACCTTTTACCTGCATATACTCAGATGTATATGAATGTAAAGTAAACTAAAGCTTGTGCAGGAGAGGTAGGAAGCTAAGAGCCTATACAAAGACCTCTCCTAAAAACTCAAGGCAAGATAAACAGAATTACATTAAATAAAGATAATGAGGGATAGACAGCCTGCTACAAAATATAGAATAAAAAGAAAAAGATAGATGGAGAAGAAGAGAAAAAGAAAAATACATACAGTATATGACAATTGTTTCTTATTCCAGTTGTCCCAACATGATGATACCAAAACAGCGCGTCTTTATCTAAATGAAGATTTAACCACATTACTGGAACATAAAGGAAGGTGAAGATGTTCAGATTGTCCAGTAGGATGTGAATAAATGACTGAATTAGTTTGGAAAAAAATTATGACTTCAATGATTAATCAATTATAATTGTTGCTGATTAAAATTCTATCAGTCAACTAATTGTATAAGCTCTATTTCGCCCATAAATGCTGTTCACATGAACCTTGTATGCTGTTGTCAGCAAAAAAAAAAAAAATTAACCAAACAGACATAGTTAGCGACTAGCTGGTGAACAACGGATTATTCCCTCAGTAATTGGTAGAGGCTAATTAAATTGAATGCTAATGTTGCTCCGTGTCTGCTGGATATGTAAATGGGAAACACATTCACTATAACAACTTTATAAAGTGATATTGTTGATGTTGTATTTTCAGCTTGTTTTGCTGCCCCAACTGTCCAAAAATCACTTCCTACAGCTTTTTTCCACAGATTTACCGTTCACCATTGGCGAATAATCAAGAACGTCTGACCCCACAGTGTAGATAGACAACAGATATCTTCAACTCTGAGTGTGTTAACCTTGTGTTATTGTTTCAATCTTCATCGCAACAGGAAGCTCACAAGATGGTGCATGAAGCAAACGTCAAACAAGCAGCAGCGGAGAAACAACTGAAGGAGGCTCAGGGAAAGGTGTGTGAAGTGTTTCTCTGTTTCTGTACTCCATTTAAAACTTCATGACCCTTTAACATCCCTTCATAGCACCTAAGCTATTTTTGAATTGCACTCTGATTTGTATTTAAAATGGGTTGCTATTCTAAGTAGACTTTTTTTAAGATACATTTGATGTCAACAATAAAAGGACATAAATAGAGTTTTCTCCCATCAGACTTTTTCTGTACTTTTTGTGCGTCTGGCTCCCAGATCGATGTTCTTCAAGCAGAGGTGACGGCGCTCAAGACTCTGGTGTTGACATCGACACCTTCTTCACCAAACCGCCAGCTGCATCCACAGCTGCAGTCTTCAGGAACCAGGGGAGCGCACAAACATGTCGGGGGCCACATCCGCAACAAGAGCGCGAGCGGTGCCTTTCCATCCTCACCTGGAAAACCAGAACCATCCTCAGTTTCCATTCAGCCTGTGGCCAAAGAGGACCGAGAGGTAACCTGAATGAAGTTTGCCTCTCTTCTCTCTTTCTGTGATTTTGTGCATTTCTCTGTTTCTACCCTTTATTCCTGTTTCCAGTCACTCGTATCTCCTTCTTTGCTTTTTCTTCTCTCTCAGTACTAACCTCTCCCTGACTCTTCCTCTCTCAGCCTGCTGTTCCTGCTCTCCTCTCTCTGATACTCTGTCTGGTCCCTGGCCAGTCTGTCAGTGTGACCTTTGAACCTTACTGGCAGGAGCGGGGGGAGGGGCTAGGCACTGACGGCAGACAGGTAACTGCATCCCTTCGACCAGGCCTCATAAGTCTTTCAGATTTAGCTGCTGGCAGATGGATCTGTTTTCTGTCATATCTGTGCTTTTTTGGGGCATTGAGCATGCTTTTCCTGCCCCAGAGGGAAAAAAAAACAAGTATCAATACTAGTTGGCAAAGCTCTTAGCCATAAACAGCTCTCCAGTAAAGACTTTATTTTAATGTTTGGACTTGTTAGTCATCTCTTTCAAAAGAATTTATTAGTGAAACACAATGTTTATGTTTGACAAAACAACGTCAGGCTCAACAATGTTTATTGCTTCTGACTGGTTTGGAAAAGAGTTGGTTCTTCTAATGCGAGCCGTTTTTACTGGAGAGTAGCAATATTTGCACATATTTCCTTTAAAATGATGTTTACAACTGCACTTATATCTTTTAAAGTCATGTTTTCTAATTGTCTTCAATTGTGTTGTTTTTTGTTTTTAATTTCTGCATTGTGTGGTGAAGCCAGAGACATTTTGGACAATAAAGTCTCTAAATAACTAACATTTTGTCAGCCAATGCTTATACTATAGGTTTATTGATCGATACCAATGATTTAAAGATAATTTGGAAGTGTGCTAGGACGTCCTGCTCTCCTTTTACAAGACTCAGCTGTTAAAGGGGCTGTAGCTGAACATTAGACGGACAGTTTAATAAGTGAGTGGATTGTTTTCTTGTTGCAGATGGACTCTGTTCTGTATGCAGAGTTTTTGATGTGGAGGGAAAATCCAAGTCTAGACCGCTCCTCTGCCTTCCTGAGTCGCATCTACAGAGAAGACATCGGACCCTGCCTCTCCTTCACAAGATCTGAGGTCAGAATCTCACTGCTTCTTTGTGTTAACGCCACATGACTGCATTTGTTATATTTCAGTGAGTGAAGTAACATTATTGATTACTGTTCTCCACAGCTGTCGCAGCTGGTGCAGAGTGCAGTGGAAAACAACTCTTTGACTATCGAGCCTGTGGCCGTGTCAGCGTTACCGATGGTTAAAGCCTCAGCTATAGAGTGTGGCGGCCCTAAGTGAGTTATCACGTCTGCATATCAACTATGATCCTGTTCTCTCCTTCACCATTCACTGCTAAACATTAGTCAACACTGAAAATCCACTCTTTGGTTTTGTATTCTTCCCTGATGATTAATGGTCAAAGCTGAAGGTTTTTCTGTCTTACCACGTATCTGACAGGGGTTTAATCAACGGGCACATTTCTAATCACTGTCTGATTTTAAAAAATCTTTTTCTTCCAGTGGCTTTAGGGCAGCAATAGAGACGTAAGTCCTCTCAGGAACCGATCACCTGTTCAGCCTTTCACTAACACAAATTACTGTAGCATGAAATGAAGTCTGCCTCTCCAGATGTCTGAAAACTTGTAAAACAAATCTGTAAATTAATGATCCAGATGGGGTTCTGCACATCTGGGTGTATATTAATGAATCCTTGAACCTTTTCTTCTTCCAGTAACTAACTCTCTCTGATTGTGCACTACTCTTTTGTGTGTTCTCAAATGTTTAGTCTGTATTCAAAGTTAGGATACCTAGGTTTCATTGTTGTTAATACCCGATGAGATGTAACTCATGTTGAGTGTTTGCTGTGATACAACAATGACTCTGTCTCCACCTCTTGTAACTGTCTGAGAGCTGATCTTTTTCTGTTTGTAGAAAATGTGCGTTAAGCGGCATGTCGCGCCTCTGCCGACATCGTATTAAACTTGGCGACAAGGGGAGCTACTATTACATCTCTCCTTCCAGCCGAGCTCGGGTAACTATCACTTTATCTCTGTAACCTTCATTAGATACATTGCTGTTAAGTGTTGCTTCATGTGACCTTGTCTTTATTTCCCCTTTCTAGATCACGGCTGTTTGCAATTTCTTTACTTATATCCGCTACATCCAGCAGGGCCTGGTGAGACACGATGGTAAGTTAACACTAACATGTTTAAATATTATGTAACTTTTCTTGTGTGGGTCTGTTTTGGCTCCTTTGCTTCTTGCTTTGCCAACAAAGGTTTTATTCAGGAACTGACATGTTGTATGTTTGGTTGTTGTCGTCTCTTTGCTCTCGTCCAGCGGAGCAGATGTTCTGGGAGGTGATGCGTCTCCGTAGAGAGATGACCGTGGCCAAGTTAGGGTTCTATCTCACTGACCAGAGCTAGAGGGCCCGACAGTCCACCACCCGGCGGGACAGCATGATCCCAGGACCTCCTTTATTCAAGGTCCTAGTCAGGGTTAAATTGTGGTAACAAACAGGTCATGGATC
This sequence comes from Macquaria australasica, assembly GCA_005408345.1. NCBI lineage: Eukaryota > Metazoa > Chordata > Actinopteri > Centrarchiformes > Percichthyidae > Macquaria > Macquaria australasica. Next base: position 49,066 of record SEMN01001146.1, read on the forward strand.
TGTTTTTGTAGCAGAGGTGCTGCAGTACAGGGTCAATCAACAAGGGAAGCAGAAAATGTGCCACTATTATGCAATAAGACAGAGTTAAACCAGCACAGCTAGAAAGAAGTAAAAATAAGTGTTACTCCCAGATATGTAAACTATATTTTTCTGTTATACTGCAGGCCTCCAGTAATTCTGTCTACTGGTGAGGAAAACTCCCTGGTGGAGTACACACAACTTCTCATGCTAATACAATAGATTCTATGTATCATGTTTCAGGCGTTAGTCTGTTGAAAAGATGAGCACAACACATAATGAAAGCAGTCTAGAGAGTTTAGTTGGTCTCTTACCTCAAGTATTACATACTTATGTAACTATGTAATGTAATAGTTCTATTGTGAGATTGACAATATCCACATAGTATCCACAGAACAATTATTTGGATTGTTTTCTTTATTTTTACATAAATATAATGCTCGCTAGCATCACGTAGTTACTTTCAGTTAGCGATTCAAACACCACAGCCAAGACTTTTTGTTTCAGCATGGCCTTAATTTTGTTGATGCACTGTTGCACTACCTGTTCTAGATGCCTTGTATAAAAACACAAATGAAACAGCTTCCTGTTAGCCCAGCCTGTACTTCATAATCAGATATATTGTTAATGAATTACCGTAGTTACAACACCTCCATGCTCAAAATAGTGAGTTTTATAATATAGTCGGAAAATGAACAAGCTTTAATACAAGTGATTGCAATATGCACATCTATAATGAACAGTATGTACATACAGTAAAAGCCATAAATGACTTTGCATGAATGCGTATAGCCATATTATGAAATGTATGTTGGTTGTACCTCATAGTATACATTTATTATTATTAATGGACAATTTTTACAGAAAATGGACTCCTGAAGCTAAAAATTAAGAATATTGTGTCAGAAAGTGCAATAACTTTTTCTTAGCCTTCTTTAGGGCTTTGAGGTTCCTAACCTCAGCGTACTGATAATTAACTGTCTTCCAGTGTAAACACTCCATTAAAGACGAGGCATTGTAGCCTGACTATATCGCCTTTGTACTGTGTGTGTGATTTATAGGTCTTGTTTGAGCAAAATCTGATAGCAGACAAATGGATCAGCTGGTTTGACTTTGATGTCGGGTCTTTGTGGCCCTTTGTAAAGTTTGGGAACAATGACTCATCACTGTAATTCATTTTAACTCGGTACAATCACGACACTGATTTGGCTTTAGATTACCACCAGGAACTGCCTACTTATTCTGATACAAAACGCTCTGAAACACACACACACACAGTTGCCTAACAGGCTTGTAAGCAGGAATCGGGCACAGGGATACTTAGACCAGATCCTGCTCAGAGGGGCTTTACGGTATGAAAATCTGTTTTTGGAGCAGACATTCTGGTAAGATTTTAGTTTCCGGATTGAAAGGACCTTTGTAAACTTGTTATTCTGTTTTCATGGCCTAATCTTACAGATTACCACCTTAATAATAGACCATAATAAATAGTTTGACTTGTAGTTAATGAGTAAGAACTGTAAGACTGGTTAGTGATATAATGTGTAGTCAGAGGACAAAACGTGCCATCATATGGGAGCAGGTCAACAACAGGGATACTTCTCAATGTAAAACATTGATTTGACTTAGTGTGATATTTCTATTATACATTAAGACAACATATTCTACTACTAGACAGTTAAAAACAGGCCCACAGGTAATTATTTTAAGCTGCAAATATTCTAAAGACAGTAAGATAATTTTCATATAACATGGAGGAACATTACAACAAAAACTGAGCAAACTTTTTAAGTTTTCCCCAGGCAACATCCAGCATTGACTAACTCTTCTTTCTTGGGGAAATATCTGCAAAAGAGACATTTAGTTATTCATATTTCACTTTAAAACTTCTGTTGTGTTTTTATTATGTTGAATGAACAATTTATAGAACAGTTATTTTACTTGCCAATTTACTAAATATGTGCAGTTTTAGTAATTGTAAATGTGTTTTTATGATCTGATTTGGGCAGATTGTGTACATTAAATTGATTTCTACCTTCAGTGACTCACCTTCGATAACAGAACATGATCATCAGCAGCACAGCCACACCTCCGATCACTACTATCACCGCAGTGACAACAGAGACGGCAGACAGTGAGGAAGTTTCTGGATCAGTGCACACAAACATAAAGGAACATTCAGGATCAGTGAAAGATGCTTATATTTTGTGCATGTTTAAATATCAACAATGTAAGCAAGGAATAATATATACAGTACTTTTCAAAACAAATTTGCTTCACAATAAAAGAACCAACCTGAGCAAATAAAGGATCCTGGTATGTTGAGGCACTCCAGGTTTTGTGGGCAGACGGAAATTTGTTCTTCACATTCATTAATATCTGCAACAATCAGTTGAAAACACTGTAAATCAATGAGACTGAGCGGTTAATAACAATTATTGCTCATCTTTCAGTGAAATCATGTTTTAGTATCAAGATACACAAGTGATGTCTAAACTGATGATGATAAGGAACATTTTGGGAATAGTTGAAGCACTTTCACCTCAAGCTTTATTTAGTAGCTGTTCTGGAGCTTTTGATCGCGTCACATGATCTTCCTGAGCAGATGGGAGTTTTCCCAGGTGTCATGGAAATGTAGATGTTTAAGCACTTTAAGGACCTCATGTTGGCTTTAAAGTTGGGACTGAAACTTCAACTCTTGACCTTGTTTTGAGATTATTTTGTTTCCAAGGTCCAGAATGAACTTTATATCTCAAGTTACAAGCCAGCGTGGACGAGAAATCCTTAAAATGTTTGACCATATACAAATCCATGACAACTGGGAAAACTGAGCTCATATGATACGATCAAAATCTCCAAAACAGCTACTCAGCGGATCTTGTTGGGAGGTTGTTTTGCTGACTACAGTTTCCAAAGAATGAACTGAAGAGTTTTGGCTCACATCTGAATCTCAACATTACCATCATGAGTTATGTTAAAAGTGATTTTGCACACACAAACCATATCGTGACACACTGGTCTTTAGATACCATGATATCTGTTCCAGTCATGTCACCAGGCCCTGGTTTAGGCTTTGTACCTTGACATGTTGGGGGTGTGGGGCTCCACTGCTGGCTGTTTGGATCACAGCTGACAGATGAAGATCCCAGCAGCTTGAAGCCAGCGTGACACTGATAGAGAATCACAGAGTCACAGAGCAGCGAGTAGCCGGATTGAATCCTGGGTATCGGACCACAGATGGGATCTGGAAGAGAGGTCCGGCAGGGAGACGATAAAACACAACAGACAAACCTGACACCACACTCAACATGTCTTCTTTTCCATTCCCTCACCAGTGTCTGGTTCTTTCCACGGGATGAGGTTGAGGTGGGAGATGAGCGGGTGTGAACAGGCTAGCATGTCCTCCGGCCTCTCGGTGCGCGAGAACGGGTCAGCAGGGACGTGAGTGATGCGGCTGTTGTCACAAATGATGCGGGACAGCGAGACGGCGTGGAGGTGTCTCCTCTGGGTGCTGGTGAACACTCCTTCCCGCTCCCACCAAAACCTCGGGAGACAAAGACAGATTTAGATTCCTATTCTTGCATCATAATAGTCATAAATTTAAACCAGCAGTTACACAGAGGATTTAGTTTCACCTGTCCCCATCTCTCAGCGCTCTGAACTGTCTGGCCAGCAGGCAGGACAGGAGTGGTCCGACTCGACCTCCAGGCAGAGCGGGCTCAGAGATGGCCCCCACCCATACATCGATGTTGTGTGGCGTCCCGTATAGGAGCTGGAGTTTGTGAGCCAAAGTGATGTTACTCAGAATTTCGGCCAGTTCTGATGTGGTGTTGGGAACAGAGAGGCTGCAGAGCCTTCTCCACGAGCCGTATCCTGGTGGGGTGAGACGGGACAGGAAGTGAGATACTGAGGGGAGAGCATTAAATGCAGGGTTTCAGTTACCTGAAACAAAGACCACCTCTACTAAACATCAGAATAAATTAATACATTGTGAAATAAAACATTAATGTTTGTAAGAAGTCTAGACATTCTGTGTTTTGACTTACAGCTTGATTGGTATCCTCCAAATTCTACTGTTCTACCTATTAAGGTGGAACAACTTACACCTGTTATCAGTGGCTGCGCTTCATTTGGCCGCGTTGGGTGTGTGCAGGGCCTTTAATAAAGTGCGGCTTTTGTTTAGGCCGTCATATACTAATTAAATTGATCAAATTACATGATACACCAGGATCTGGGTGGTTAATTAAACTATTTTCTGGATACAGGGCACATTCTGTCTGCCTTTATTTCCACTCATCTCTAGTTTACCGTTGACTCTAAACCAGTAATGTTTATTCCAACAACTACTACTCGACTGGTGGGCATCTGGAGTGCTAATTAACACACATTCCTACATCTGGAACTGGTTCATGAATCAACAGACTTTCTTCACGGCAGACAATCAAAAACACAGTGGTAACTGATACCATTAACGATGGCTGCATTTGTCTGGTGTTCAAGTTCCAGAGGTTTGGTATTATGCATGTTGACTCACTATGTCACATCTCATACTAACTGTATACATTATGCACTAAAGTGCAAAGTTCAAAGTATACTGTTGTTCAGTTCATCTCATTGTACCGTTTAATACTAACAGGAAATGTCACAGCCAATCAAAACTTTCCAAAGAGAGAGTAAAATGATTTTCCAAAGATTAAAGGCGTTCTTTTTATTTTCCTACATTTTTTCTGCCGCTCTCTCACTTCCACCTGCACCTTATTTAAATGTTTTGCAGCTATGAGAAGCTCTGAAATGATGCAGATTTAGTATAGTGACTTTTTGAGTCTCACTTTTCCAGTGTGAACACACCACAGACTCAAAACCTGCTTAGAATTAGTGTTTATTATGGAACTGCAACACAACTACTGGCATAGTTTACTGAGACATTTCAATGAAATAGAGCCGTCGTTTTTTCTAAGACAGGTCAAAATGTCTGCTGTGAAAAAGTCCTAATCATTTGTCCTCTAACCCTTATTAACTGAGTTTGTTTTCTTATACTGTTAAAGTTAAATTTACCCCTGACTCCATTGTCAAGTTATTTTTTTTATTCTTATTTAACAGTAATCTGAACAATAGTACCTGAAAGTTAACACACAGGTAGATGATAAAATAAATACAAATCTTGTCGACAGTCAGCAGAAGGCTTTCAGTGTAACGTGATATAGTGACACTGTACTGTGCCAGAATTAAGAAAGCTGGTACCTGGCAGGCCATGGTCCCGACCCCTCTGGAGGTTAAGGGCCCCAAGGTCCAGAGGCATCCCTCCCTGTGCCTGAAACAGCCTCTCTGTCAGCTCCTCCACCATCATCTGACCTGGAGTCTGCAGCTTGGCTGGAGACAGCAGCAGACCGCGAAGCACAGGGTCTATACCACCTGACACACCAGAAGATAAAGAGACAGAAACAGAAAAGATTAGTAACTCGCATGTCAGCTGAATTTAATGCATGACAGCATCGCTTTTTACCTTCCTGCACAACCCTCCAAGAGGCAAACAGTGAATGATGCAGAGGCAGCGGGGGATGCTGGGAGTTAGTGGTGTATCCTCGACCCAGCCTGGTCACCACTGGCTGAACGGTGACGTGGGCAAAACGAAACGCGGCAGCTGCAAAGACGTTAGCGATGCTGGGATCCACCTCAGGATCATAACCCTCGTAGGGAGGCATCAGATGAGACATGGCACTCTCACCGAGGACCCGCGGCAGGTAGTGCTCCCATGTTAGGATCTGGAAAGAGAAAGGAAGCAGGTCAGCGTGCTAGGAATGCTCATGTGGGTAGAGGTGAATGGATGCCCAGCAGAAGCGGCTTGTGATACCTGATGAATGGCTCCCATGATCTTGCGGGCCTCCTGATAAAGGGTGTCAGGGCTCCAGTGAGGGTTGAGCAGGTGCAGCTCTTTGACCAGCCGGTTGTGCTCTCTCAGGAAGAGCGTATGCAGCGCGATCATTCCCAGATGCTCATTGGCCCTTGAATCACCTGTGAAACATTAATCGTGAACAACAGCTCCACTGAAGCCTGCAGATAACAGACGACTCGCTACATTTACTCACCAGCTTGAAAACAGGATGTGGTGTTCTCCTGGTGCGTGGATCTGCCCAATGCCCCTGAGGAGGTGGAGTTTCGAGGGCCGCAAGGATCCAGGTGAGCCTGCAGGCGTGGCAGGAAGGGCATGTAGGCCAGCTCCTGGTCTGAATGCTGGGAGTTGAGGGCCATTGAGCCCAGAGGAGAAGAGTGGTTTCTCAGAGCCGAGCCCAGACTGGGGGAGCTGCCGTACACCATACTGGCATCTACAAAGGAGGTGATGGCGTTGAGCTGCTCTCGGCGGCGATGAGACAAAACTCCAGCAACACAGCTGGGAGCAGAGCGGAAGAAAGGCATACAACTCTGGATGCCATTGCGAGGATCTGACAGAGGGATCTGGGGAGAGAGGTTTTAGTTGATGCATTAACTGGTCATAGCCCATAGACGGTATGTGTCAGTGGGTCACAAGTAGACATTGCTTTGATTTAAGGGGTCACAAGACGAAATGTTTCGGAAGCACCGTCATAGAGTGTACTTTTACAAACAGGCAAGGAATTCCATGTAATGTCTATAGCATTAGTTTACTGTGTGTATTGTTTCATGTAAATTTAGGTCAGGTGTAGCGTATACACATTATGTGGAATGAAGAAGGAGGGATGGAAAGGGACAGAAAACTGAAGCACACTGAGAAGCAGCTGATATTTAGTAAAGTGCACCTGTATGGGGAAGCAGGGCGTGTCCCGGCTGCAGGTGTGCGTGCAGTCAGCTCCTGTCCTGAAGGCGGCTGTACTGGGGCTCTGAGGCGTCAGCACCACGTCGTGGTCTATCCACTGACCCCACTCCACCAGCAGGTGGGACAGAGTGGAGTCCAGAGAGATGTTGTCATTGTGAGTGAACAGCACTTCCTGAGACACCAGCCGCACCTGGGCAACAAACAAAGTGAGGAGTGTTGGAGTTACAGCAGCTGACAGGACAGAGGAGGACTGGCTGCAGCTGCAGGACTCTTACTGGAGGCAGAGTGGCGTTATGGTAGGTGTGCTCTGGGTCCCAGCCTCTGGGCATCCCCCACACATCCTCATACTCTGGAGGCAGCCAGCGGGAATACGGGATGTTGGCAGCGCCCCATCTGGGTTGCTGTCTAAAGAGAAGAACACAACAGACACAGTTATTAAAATCTATTCAAGACAGCACACTGCTCTGTTACTACATGTTTTTTTCGTGTAAGCACTAACCTGTTGTTGCACTCTCCTGTGATGGATCTGTAGCGCTCAGACAGACAGTCGGAGTCACAGCTGGGTCTCTGCAGCTCAGCGGAGCAGCCCGTCACCTGCAGCAGATTCTCCACGTCTCCTTCACTCAGCAGCCCTTTGGGAACATGCAGTAAACATAAAGTCATACAAATATTAACTTAGAAAAAAAAAACCCAGCTGGCTTTAACTTGCTTGGAGCGGTTGCCTTATGTCAGAGAACCTAACCCATAATAACATGCTGCTGACATTTTGTGACATTTTGTCTTAGTGGGCTTGATTCTGGGCTCTGTGGGTCTGTACCCCCTGCATAGTTTAGTTTTCTGACATAGTGCCCAGAGTGTGAAATACATCAAAAATAACTAGAATGAAAATTGTAAATCCTTAATGAAGATATAGAAAATAACACAAACTGGCCTCACAGAGGATTCTCTCTTTGTTTTAAACCCAGACCTGCAGAAAACAGCTTTTAGTCGGTGGATCTGGGAACACGTTTGGTGCATTATATGAGAATAAATTCTGGAGTGAAAAGAGTGAATGTGATTAAAGCAATGTCAATCTGTAGCCTGGAACACACTGAGAGCCAATTTAAGGACTGGCATGTAAGTACTAGTTTAGTTCATCAAATACTTGGAATGAGTTGATAAAAAATGATTTGACATACAGGTGCAGAAACATCTGCATGTGTTGTGTTATGCTGCTGTTCAGTACCATGAGAGTTGGGCTGCACCATAGTGTGAGTGTAGACCATCTCTCTGATCAGCTCCACTGTGTTGTCCAGCAGTTCTGCAGCCCGGATCTGAGTCCTGGTTCTGGCTTCAGTCTGTTTAAACTGAGCCAGCAGATCACTGGGTCTCAGAGCACCTTCAGACAGAGACTTCTTCACCCTGGAAACATTAAAATCTTTGTTTTAAGTGCCAACACAGTGCCTTATAGAGGCAAATGATGATTTATGCTCTGCAATGTGTCAGCTTGGTCTGAAATATTTCCATACTGCCCCAGTGATTTTTTACCTCTCACTTGTGTGAGCGTAAGCAGCATCAGTCAGCTCAATCGCCCTCTGAAGAGCCTCCTTCACAAATACAGATCCCGGATACACAGTTCCTGAAATCACCACAAAGGAAAACTTAGCTCCAGTTCAAAAGGCTCCTCAGTACCTGGTCTCATCACTAATAACCAACCAGAAATCCTACCTGAGGTGTTGTCAAATACTCTGTTCGGTGAAGCATGCTCAGGGAAGGAGAGCAGGACGAGAGCCAGTCCAAGCAGAGAGACGGACACCTGAAACCAGAACACGTCTAACAGAATATCTCAAGAAATGTGGTACTTTATTCTATTAAATTAAGAAGAAGAAGGAACTCACCATGAGTGCTGTGTCCATCTAGAACATTAAAACGGTTCAATCCGCGCAGAAAGGATTCACTTCTGGTTTAGAAAACTAATCACGCTCATAGTGTCTTAACGCTGCGCTGACCGTGACTCATCTTGAGAGCCAACCGGTGTGTGTGTGTGTGTGTGTGTGTGTGTGTGTGTGTGTGTGTGTATGCGTGTCAGTGTGTGTTCGGCTCCGAGCGTCGAGGTTGCCATTTATACACTGGCAGCAGGGCCAACAGGTATGTGCAGAATCCCCTTATCTGTCCTCCTGGTGACAGGAAGGCAACATCAAACACCGGACTCACTGCCTCAACCTAATAACCTTTTAAATCAAATTTACTTTTGTCCTCTCGCCCATGATGAAAACCCTCTGTCATATTTGCATCACTCCAATGAAATTAAACAATTCTACTCATTCCTCGAGAAAACGGAGAATGTGTATCTTTGTAGCAGTGGACAACCAATTACAGGCAGCTGAAATATTGAAAATCAAAACAACTTTAGTAGCAGATTGAAAAAAAGACTGAAAAGGATTTGGTGTTATTGAGCAACCAAATGGGATTTCACAATGACATGTCATTTGACATTCATTCATTTTTTGTGGGTCAATTTCATTACAAGTGTGTCTGTGTCTTTGCCACATGCCAAAATTCAATCTTCAATCTGATCGTCCCTGTGCCAGTGACACAGACAGGTGAGGATTCTGGGAAATGATGAAGAACCAGTGATGAGGATGAATATAATTAAGTGTTAAGGATTAGACAGAAAAGTCTCAGTTAAACCACAGTAGAGGATGTGACTCATAAAGCCTGGCTGTGTCCAGTATAAGCCTTTAAAAACTCAAAGGACTTCACTCCGCCTGCTTCTTCCCTTTGATGCTCCAGGTGTGTGATACCATCAAATGAGTCATCAGTCCCATTTCATTACGTTGTTATTAATATTATCTATTGTCCCACATTACCCATCATCTACTGTATGTGCTGTTAACATTCAAGATTCTGAAATGTAGAAATATTTTCTTCTCAAAAATGTCCCGCTGAAGAAAATACATGCAAATACTTGACATACAGGTAGATAATGGATCGGTTCACCGGCTTTTCCCACTTGTCCATAACGGTCTCTAAATATGTGGATTCTTTTAGGTGGTTGTTTTGGTTTAACCTTTGTCTCAAAACCTCATCAAATAATTAATTAATATTTTTTATGCTTTTGGTGTGCAGAAATAAACAAAAGCACATAATTATTAATCAATCTGCAGGTTGGATTAGAGCCACTCTTGTGTCTGTCCTCTGCTCTTTATGTGGACGTTTTCCCAATGTTAATGCCATACATACATGGGGGAATAATACACATTCACCAGGCTTGACTATCATCATGCTGACTGAAACCTTTTGTTCTTAAAACAAACACACAAACAAACAAAAACAATACAGACAGCTTTTATTCACATAATATTACCTGGTTAAAACATTTCATTGTTCATATTTTGTCACAGGGATACTTGACTACCTGTACATGCAAAAAAGCATTTAACCTGAATCATTAAAAAAAACAGTATTTTGATGATACCATGTACATGCATCTGAATATTAATTAAATTGGCAAGTAAATGGAATGAAGAGGATAATACTGGAAAGATCCACCAAAAAAAAAGTGAAGTAATAGTTAAAAAGATAATACTGTTTTCACAGGGAGGAGAAATACCTTCATTTAAACTGGAAAGCTTTGACAAATATTACAGTGCATAAATTAAGTCACAGCTTTAACAGCAGTTACTGGGGAGACTTACATACAGTGTAAGTTATGTTGTTTGGCGCAGAGAGGCTGCTGTCCGCACAGTGGTGATCTTTAGTTAGGCATGCTGAGACCACAGGAAGCGATCACAGCGCTCTAGCATCGTCTGGATCATCGCTCTGAAACAGAACAAACAAAATTGTACTGTAATACCTACAAATTAAGTCCATTCAAATTACACTGATTCTCTTTGATTCTAGTTGTCCTTTTTTATAACAATGAGAACCAGTTCCCGAGAGGTCCTTTCAGATTTCATTCAAACATTTTGGTTCAACAGAGAAACCTCTCAAACATTTTTATTCTGCTCTCTTCAAGAGGCAAATTTAATAAAGGTGATTAATCAAAATAGCATTTCTCCCAATATTTCAAGCCTTCAAAAGATAAACATCATGTCAGAAAATCCCCTCATTTTGCTTATATGTTTGGTTGATTTTTATCGTTATCGTGGTCATCGGCACCCTGACCCACCTCTGCCTCTTCTCTGTGACTCTCAGCAGCTCACAGACCAGTTTGGAGTGCGGCGAAAGGACCACCTGCACTCCACACTCCTCCAGTACGGCCAAGGCACGGTCGGGTCCGGCTGTCCGAGCCAGCATCAGGGTCAGGCTCTCCGGGCTGATCTTCCCACCACAGTCTGCTGAGCCGTTGGACCAGCCGCTCCCATTCATACCTGTGACCTGCTCTGAGTCTACCACGCTGCCGCACCGCTGAGATATCTGGATCAAGAGCTTCCACTCTTCCAAAGTCTGGGGCGCAACACCTGGAAAATAACAAAGAGCCAGTGCAGACATTAGACTATGAAATATCTCTCAATATGACATATGTGCTGTAGTTAGAGTGTGTCTAACTAATTTGGATTTCATTAAGGTAAATCATTAATTACCTGGATTTAAAATTAAAAAAGACGGAAGAACCATTGTTTGGACCAAGCAGTGCACCCAACTGTAAGTGAATTTCTGAAAGCTAAACTGGTTCTCTATATTACTTTAAAAAAAAAAAAAAAAGGATTTTGCAAGTCAACTCATAAATTTAAAAGTTTATCACTAGGAAGCTGCTGTCAAATGGCCAACCATGCTTTAATTCCTGTGGGAACTGGGATAAGTGCCATGCCATACCATTATCAACAGCATACTGTAATTTCTATTGTCATTTGCACTTAGTGATTATTACTGAAGATACAGAAGAATACTGTTCCAAAGGATCACCACAGTCCAGATTCTTGTGTAAATCCACTTGGTGTATTTGTGTTCATCTTTGTCCGTCTGTTTTGGCTGTTGGGTTACAGTGGGTAGTTGTAAACATGCCACACTACTAAAGTATCGTGTGTGTGCACTGGATTTCCATGCAACAGACATGTAGTTTTCAGTGTGTTTCTCAGTAGCCCCTGACACACTCAGCCCATTAGAGATAAGAATTCTTCTTCTGCATGAAAGTGTGAAAGGAAACGGTTTTGGTAAACAGTTTTACCCTCAGGTTCCTCCAGCAGACTGATGTCATCCAGCTGACAGATGGTGGAGAACGCTTCTGTGCGACGCTGCAGCACACGGCAGAGGTAGAGGTAGCCTGTCCAGTATCTAAACACACACAATTTTACAGAAGGTTGTATATGACAATGTAAACTCACTACCAAACATCAAGAGCAAAAAAAAAAAAAGACTTGTCCTGTTGAGTCAAAGAAAGTACCCATGACTGCGGCAAGTCTCTGCCATCTTCTGCTTGGAGGAGAGGTCGGCAGGAAGACCAATCAGGAGAGACAGGAGGCGTCCGTAACCCCAACTGAAACAATGAGAATGCCACCTGCAGCAGGAGTCACATGAATTCAGTTATTCTTATACTTTACTTTCACTTTACTATTTCACCTTATTGTGGCCTAAATAGAATCAAGCAGTGAAATGTACCCATGATAGTAGCTTAGTTTACATCCAACCACGTATAATATTTTTAATTTTTTGGTTGATTTCTAGCCTCAAACTGTTCAAGTGTTCAATTAATTAAAAGAAAATAAATGTTATTTTGTATTTTTCACACACGAACAGAATCAGACCTGGGCTGTCCATCAGGGGACAGGGTATCTAAGCGTTGAGGGGCATCATGTGTAAGTGCCAGCTCCAGCCAATCCTGTCTCAGTGATTCTGGTTCAAGTAGGGACTGCAAAAAGGATGACCTAGAGGAAGAAATGAATGTAAAATTCAGCAACAAGGGGAGTTCAATATCTCTTCTGTCTTTGACCAAAAGATGAAACTGAAGCTGTACCTGTGCTCCTCAGTTCGTGATTGGACCAGATTATCCAGGTACGCCAGGAAGTGGCTTTGCTGAGCCATGGTCATTACGTCAGCGGGCGTTATCGTAGGATAGAACTGGGTAAACGACCGTACAGCCGCCTCACCATGCTTCTCATACAGCCTAGATAATAACATAATCAACTTACTTCAGGTTCATCACAACTGTGGTATAAGTATGTGCTGACTGAAAGAAATACGTGTACTGACCTGTGTAAGTGTGCAAGGAGAGGAGGTGCACTCCAGGGCTGCAGCTCTCTCAGGCTGCGCAGTGATCTCAGCAAATCACCTCTCTGAATAACCTCCACCACCTTACTGGACTGAGTGAGATCTACAGAGAAAGGGTGGATTTTCCAAAACATTAAAGATTAAACTACTGGAGTATGAGAGATGCTTGGGCCTCTGATTGAAATGTGAAGTTATTAGAAGAGGTCTGAAAAAAGTGTCTGGAACACAGAGGTGGGTTTTTCGTAGAGCCACCAACAAGTATTATTAATGTTGTGCATGGTTGCAGCAAAACAAAATGTATACTATACTGGTAATCTGATTCTATGTTTTAATAAATGGTTAAATGATGAATGAATGCTTTTTATCGTTCAACAGCTACACAGCTTACTTATTTTTCTTTTCAAATAGTGACAGTCCAGTGCTGCTTTTTATGTTTCTTATTTAAGTGTGTTTTCCGTTTTTTTCTTTTCTTTCTGGATTTGTGAAATTTGAAATAAAATACGAGGGAAAAAAAAGATTGAACAAGAGATTTAAGAAGAAGCATCTGACCTAGCATGGCCTCGGTGAAGGAGCTCTGCACCTCCGGCTGCTCCTGATAACACAGCAGACACATTCTTCTCACACGCTCTTGGTCCAGCAGGAAGAAGTAGCGGCGCAGGAAAGCTGTGCACCCCAGTGCTTGTTCATTCTCCCGGTTTTTAAAGCAGCTCAGCTCTGTGTATAGCGTTGCCAGCTGGGTGAGCTCAGCCAGGAGATCCGATGGTACAGGTTTGGGAGACACCACTCGAACGGGCTCTGGAGGGCTCCCATTTGAAACTTCAGGCTCCTTCTCAGTGGAGTCACAGCGGTTCTCTTTTTCTCTGAGCTCAGGAGACTCTTCTTTCTTCTCCTCTGAAATGCTCTCTGTTGGTTCTCCTGATGAGCTGGAAGACTCCTTTTGTTGCTCTGAGCAGGAGTTTAGATAATCTCTCTCCCACCTCTCCTCTCCTGGTCCGTCTGCGTTTGAATCACCCGCGGCAGCTGACCCGTGCTCGGCAGGTCCAAGTATTCGCTCCAGCACCAACAGCCACTCCAGCAGAGTTTCTCCCAGGCAGACTGGATCCAGTAGCACCAAAGGATCTTGGATCTGGGAGCTGATGTTGGGAAAATGTAACATGTAAATGTAAGTTCAGTTCCTCCAATTAAAACTGGGTAAAAAGGTTATGAAATCTTGCAGTCGGGATTCTAACAAAACAGTGCAGCACTTACATAGCACGCTCTGTTGCTGATCGAAGTTCCTGCATGTCGGCCTCTGTGTTAGGCATTTCATCATAAACTCTATTAGGTCTATTCAAAACAAAAGGTACAAGTTATTTGGCCTAAAAGTCAAAGAAAAGAAGAAATGAGTGTGGACTAATTTCTCTATTTGTTTTATAAAAACTAAACAACAACACAGACACATCTGTTCTCAGTAGAAGTTGGTTTTAGTCCACTTTTATAGGTCCGTACTTACTCATTGTCCATTTCCTCCGAATATGGAGCTGTGGTGTCAGCCTGCCCGCCCTCTCTAAATTCAGGTCGTTGCCAGAGCTCAGAGTTCATCTGGAGGGTGTTGATCTTCTCGGTTGTCTTCTTAACAAAACTAGAAACACTGATAAAAAGAAAACCGAATGATAAAACAAATGTTCACCAATAAGATTACATTAGATGGGTTTACAACCTGAGAACTGGAAAGGCAAACAGAACTACAACAGTGGACAATTTCATGACAAATGACTGAGTGTGATGCTTGAAATGAAACCTGCCACGGGCGCCTACACAGATGAACAATGTGTATTTAAATAACTAAATGTGGATCTTCAGTGGAAAGGGGAAGTAAGTCGTCTAAAGGCACAGATGCACGTTAACAATAGGTTATTGTAGGAGTTTCAATCCTCATAAGCAATAAAAAAAAGTAGAAAGACGTACAATCCACAAATAAATGATATGGGAATTGATTCTTCTATTTATCTAGTTAGCATGTCTGTCCTTTATTTCTCTGGATGTTCACCTGTCTTTGACGGCCTGCAGTGCGATGCGAGGGGGTTTGGGGCGGAATGAGAGGGGGAGATGGAACTGCAGACCTTGCTCAGATCGCTCAGCCTCCATACGCTCACTGCTCTGGGGATCTGAATAAAGATGGGGGGGGGGGGCAAGAGCCACAGGAAAAACACAGATGGATGGAGTACTGCAGGGGAATGATGAGAGGCAGAGGACATAATGCAAGCAGATGGAGAAAATGTGCCAGACACCACTATAGAGGAAACGTAAATTAAATGCTGCACAATGCAGAAAAACTGAACCAAAATGGTGATATGTGTGTTACAATGGAACAGACAAGAAGCTTGATATTAACAGTGTGGCAAAGTGAAAATTATATTTGTAAAGCACCTCAGCCATCAGAGTGATGATTCAGCTCTCACAGAAAATCCAGTGGTACAGCATAGCAACACTAATGATTCAATGATTTTATGTATTTTTCAAATCAGAGACATTAATTTTAAAGGCAAACATACAAGACAGTATTACAAACAGGTATAAGATCATTATGACAACAGAGATAAAGTCAAAGAGTAAAATTATTATCACTTGTCACATGTTTATAATGATAAATTCAAAATACAAACATCTTATTTGGCATTTTTCCTCCATGTTTTTTTTATTTTTATTATTCAGGTATTTTACTAGAATGGTAAATATAAAACTGAAAATAACTTCACTCTCTTTTCACATTGAACTCAGAAGAGGCAGAAAAGGAGTTTGTTCCTGTTACACACACACACACACAGTATATACAGAGAGAGAGAGAGCATCAGAAACAGAGAAAAAGAAGGAGTGAAGAAAGAAACAACAAAGAGTGTGCGTGAATAAGTTTCTTATTTGTATGTTTATGGTTTGCTCTGGTCATTGTTTTACCATTAAAATGGACAGTTTTTCTTTTTTAGTTTAATTTGTTCTGCTGATGATGAGTTTGCTTTGAGAGAGAGCGGATGAAAACACCATGACCTCTGCATCTGTACAGCTGGATACTGTGTGCCTGTCACTCTGCACAACTGGTATATATAAACTTTCACCCCAGGGAATCTTCCAGTGTTTCTTCATTCATATTTGTGTCAGAGTGTGCAGATTAAATAAAAAACAGAGGTAAAGTTTTTAAGAAGATCATACAAAACATGTTGATTGTCGTTATTGTCACATTGTTAGGGTAAATGAGTTTATATCCAAAAATATCATAATAACCAAGCCTTACATTTTTGCAGCCATTTTTTAGAAATTAAAAATTTAATTAAATTAAACTTGATTCCATCTGGTAATTATTATATTACTACTAATAATGATTATTACTACTAGTAATTATTATATTAACATTTGAAACTGACTATATACAAGTTTGTATAACAATTTTGTATGTTTTATGTCATTTGTATTGACAGCATTTGTTCATTTGGCAGCTGATGATCTCTTACCATGATCCACCTGATCTTCCTCCTGCACAAAACTGAACTCTTTAAGCCGCTCCTCCTCAGACATGGAGTGATTAATGAGGGAGCTCGTCTCCTCATCTGACTGACTCCCTCTGCGGCTGATCACGCGATAGATTCCACAGTCCAGGACGTTGAAGCTCTCCTGGATAATGACACTCATTTGTTACATGTGTATACAGATTTACGGAAGCTTCAATTACAATCAGCTCATAGAATTACAAATGTATTGAATGGACATCCCTGTTCACAATAGAATTGGCTGGCTAACGTGAGCTGACTTTATACACACAAGTTTAATTCCCCTGTTGAAACCTGACAATCCTCTCCAAACAACCAATTTAATGTAATGCCCCAGAGACACTTGTCCTTTATAAACTGAATGGTATCCATAGCAACAGGATTTAATGGGTCCCACAGAAAAGTAAATGAAATGGAAGTGGGGTGATTTTACAGAGAAATCATCTACAGAAAGCTACTTTAACTTACATGTGAGGAGATGCTACTTCTGCGGCTGCTGGAGGCGGAATCCAGAGGCTCGAGTTTAGTGATGACTTCCTCCAGCTGGCCAGTCAGCTCCAGGTGTGTGCTGGGACTGAGCTGTGACCTGAGATGTTCAAGGCGGTCGATGGGAATTGATTTCCTGGCCTGAATAAAACAGGAATGACGAGCAAGGCGTTCATTAATGCTTTATCAACACTCCCAGTACAACAAAGGTGAGCTCTTATTCAGATAATGAAAAGTCTGGTTAAGATACCTGATTTCTAAAATGCATGATTTACTTCAAACTTTAACCAACAGCGTGTACATTTCACATTTGGTTCATGTGCACAAACCCGGACTCACCTGGAGCATATAGTACATATTTCTAATACAAACTACTACGGACTGTAAAGTCAGGTTATTTATGTTCTTTCTTAAGAAGGTCATTATGTTAACTACTGAGATAATGCCTATTGAAAGTATAATATCGTTTCTTAGTCAATAGCAGGAGCCATATATAGCACCTGCACATTTGTTTCTTTTTATGCTGAGGCCATTCAAAGTGAGACACCTCAGGTCAACTGGTATATTCTGTGCTTTATCCTTAGGAACACAGGAAGTCAGAAAGTCATATTAACAGCTTAACCCAGATAAGACTGGAATCTAGGTTACACTGTACAGAGAGACAAGGCCAGCTAGCGCGGCAGTAGCACCCATCTTACCCTGCTGGTGGTGATTGTGTGCTGGAACATACAGCAGACTACAGCAGCTAGAGGCCAGGACTCCCTGCGTAACAGACGCTCAACGCAGCGCTCAGCAGATAACAGGGAGAGATGGGACAGACGTCCGCTGCCATGGAGACAGAAGAGTTCACTGCGGTAGACTGCAATATCAACCAAGTCTATAAAACCAGAAAACAGGTTTGGATCAATTTACAGTAAATCAAACAGGAACAGAAGGTCTGGAAGATCAATACTAAAATGATTAAATATGATGATCCTTGTTATTATTAATAACTAGTGGTCCTAATGATTTCAAGAGTAAGAGTATTTCTTGGACCTATATTTTGGGAGAAAGCAGCAAACACACCTTTGACTTCAGTCCACAGAAGCACTTGTCCGTTCTGAGGTGTGAAGATATAAATAGCTGAATCGGTCCAGGTCAGCAGGTTTTGGTCTCTACACAAATAAATAAAGTGTACAGTTAGTCAAGTGACAGACTCACCTTAACAATGTTGCCATGTTTTTTGACTGATGTTGTCTGATGTAATTAACATATTTGCATTGTATTCAATAATTTGCATATGATCCAAAATAGTGATTGACAACTCAGACAATAAAATAAATAAATTATATCCAACATTACCCAAAATAAAGC
The DNA here is from genome assembly GCA_005408345.1 of Macquaria australasica. Taxonomy (NCBI): domain Eukaryota; kingdom Metazoa; phylum Chordata; class Actinopteri; order Centrarchiformes; family Percichthyidae; genus Macquaria; species Macquaria australasica. Next base: position 67,423 of record SEMN01001146.1, read on the forward strand.
AGTTTAGGAAAGGCGATTGACTGGGGGCTCTTCTGCACTGGGTTGTAATGTGGCTCATTTCTGCAGGTAACAGAAGAACAAAAAACAAATTAGAAGACAAATTAGGAGTTTGTCCTTTTAAAAAAGACAACTTAAAAGCAGGAACAATAATTACCTGTAAGTGATGAGAGGTACAGGAGGACAGGCCAGTGGCTGTTTGAACTGATGGGTGCTTAGAACCTCGCCATTAAAACTGGCCTCCCATATTCGAGACCCCGGCCGGGCACAGTACAGCAGGGGGGGCTGACCAATTAATAATCCCCTGTTCTGAGGGAAAAAACAAGCTCCATACTCCCCGTCACGCTCCTTATTTCCAACACGCCAGAATTTCTCCCTGAAGGCAAGTAAAGACAGAAAAAATACACCAGGGATAATTTTTAGGAGGGAGTAAAATGATCAACATGAAGAACATTTAGACAGAGCTGTTTTGGGACACAATTACCAATAGACTCAGCCGCATTATTATTTTAACAAAAATGGTTAAAAAAGAAAATAAATAAATGTTACTTTCATCCAATTTCTATACCTGCTTATCCTGTGCATGGTCCCGAAAACATAAAAATGACTTTACATTACAAAAAAAATAGTGAAGAATCGTTAATAGATAGATAGATAGATAGATAGATCATAAAACTAGTATGTATGCCACTGGAATGTGGATTCACCATCTTGCTAAAGGACACTTAAGTAGGGACAATATTTATCAATATGGGGGCATTAACATGGTCTATCAGAGACTCAGCCATGCTGGTACTCACCTCTCTGTGTCACAGAGGTAGCAGCGGCTCAGGGAAGACACCATCAGGCGGCCATCTTGGTACCCGAGCTGAATGACTTTGGAGTCCACAGTGGTGACAGTCTGAACAGGGAAGATAACGAATGCTGACCCCTAGACACAAAGAAAACAATATCAAATAAATAATCACTTACGGCATGGATATGAAGAAGGATATGTAAAACAAAGAGGACAGGAACATACAAACAAAACCATAAACTTTCAGCCAGTAATTACGGGCATATTTCTTGAGAGCTTAAAAGATTTTAAGATTTGTCTCTCATTCCCACCTGATTGCAAATGTGGCATGATGTACCAACGTTTGGGCACACTGTCACTCAGTACTTGATGGTAACATCTACTACACAGAAATCACAGCCACCAAAGCTGTAGCTTGTCACAAGCTGATTTTTGCTTCATAATCTTTTCCCCCCTTTCTCCCTCTCAGACCGCTTCTAGTTCAGAGATAATAGACTTGCACACATTAGTCTTGCACACAATGAATGTTTGAGACCGAACCACCAATTATATATTCAAATTCAAGTCTGGTGACTCTGAATTAGACAGCCTTACTTTGTTGAACTTGCAAAGTAAGTCAGCTATCTAAATTTTTAGACCCTTAGTCAGCAGCTTGAAGGTCTCTGTGAGATTGTGGACTGTAAGCAGGTTAGAAGGGTCAGAGACTTCTGTCACCTGGCTTGAATTAAGGACTGCTGATTCAATTTAGTTCTTACAAAACTGCTAGTGCATCAACTAGAAAGTACCTAGACCTTTTCACAAGCTGCATTTACTTTATATACATTATTATTGAGGAAAATAATTTTAACTGTTAATCAGCAGTCAATACCTTGCCCAGCTTAGAGGATCCTGCACGAAGAAAGGACACCTTGCCTCCTGAGTCCCCGACAAAAACTCTGAGCATGCTGGTGTCCCAGCAGAGCGCAGTGATGGCCTGACCTCTGTGCTCCCAGGACATACTGACTCTCTCTGGACGACCCCGCCGCTCCAGCTGCAGCTCCCACACCACCACCAGACCCTGACTGGAGTAGAGACAAACACAACCAAACACAGAGATACGTGGGAGAGGAGAGAAGAGGAGGAAGGTGACAAGGGGTGAATTTAGTTTGAGGGTAGATGAGTATGAAACATTTCTTTACTTCATGGAGAGACTCTAACCTTGTTGCAACAGCGATAAAGTCCTCATCATGAGGGCAACACGCCACCTGAGTGATAGATCCTTCCTGAAAAAGAGCGCATGACGGGTTAGCACGAAATTAAGAGAAACCGACACATATGAACACTGTATTCCTTATTATGTGCAGCTGTATCAGTTAACAGCAGAACAACAGTCAACTCTGCACTTCTGCACAATAGGTACTCACATATCACATCTTACCTTGTGAGTGAGAATGAGCCTTTGTTTCCAGCCCTCCCTCTGAATCAGGTGTAAACCTCCTGCTGATGTTCCTAATGCAAGCCACTTCCTTGACACTGCCAAACAGGTACACTGTAACATAACAGTCACATTAAGAAAGAGTTCACTCACCTGTTCATGTTAGATAAATAATTATTTTGTGATAACATGTTGTAATTTGCATTTTTAGTGTACCCACTTTTCCTAAGACTCAGACAATCTGATGTTTTAATCGGCTAGACATTTTTCTGCCTTTTATGTCCATTGTAGCTGTTGGGTTTTTAATTACATTACATTTATTAATCTGTACCTTGTGTACTGTGAGTATAAAGTACATGAGGTACAGGCCCACTAACTGTTTATAGTAAGGGTAATTCAGTACTTTTTCACTCTGTAGTACTTTAAAGATAAGAAATAATAAGCTATCTTTATTTTAACACTGACTCAGACGTGTGCTGGTGAAACCTACCTTGAGTCTGCCGGAGTCTAACCGGAGAGCAGACAGAAGTGGATCCAGGCAGTCAAACTCTGCCAGTACATGACTGTGGTTCTCTGGCACAACTGGTATCAGAGGCATCTTCAGTGGTGATCTCCTACAACTGAGAGAGAATGAGACAGTCAGCAAAGTATGAAATAAAAAGTGAGGGGCTTGAAAACTCACCACTCTGCTTCCGCACATACCACGGCCCTTAGCTGGGTGGCATGTGTGACTTTCAGTAGTGTACCAACCAACCCTCTCAAATTGACCAGTCATGACTCCACTTTACACTCTCCAGCCTAGTAAGACCCCCTCATCAGAGCATAACTCATGTAAAACACTTACATGGTAAACAAAGCCCCACTTAAAGGATATTTTCTCATTTAGCAAAGTCTTACTGACATTTCTAGTAATTACCAACATGAGGAAGAAACTGCTGTCACTAAATGAATGAAGATGAAACATGCTGTAAAAGTGTCTTTACTTCACACATGCATACACTGTTTTAGGCCAAGGTTTCTGGAAAATATCATCTCTAGTGTGGTTTAAGTATTGTTCAAATGTCTCTTGTCCTGGAGCTGTCATTTAAAATTGCCAGAAAGACCGTTTTGACAGGACCAGAGGACACCATTCTGCTGAAATGCAGCACAGCACACTGTAGTTTGGGTTTCATTTACTTGTTGTGGTTTTAAATTAACTTATGAGGAAGCAGAAGCAAAACTAAAGTTGCAGATCATTAGAGAGATCAGATAATGTTGGAAGAAAACATCAGTGTGTATGCTACAAAAATGTTTTAAAACAAATTGACAGAACATATTTGCTTCTAAGCATTGAAGTAGTTGACACAGGCATCTCGAAAGAAGGTGAGAAGTAGCAGTCACCGTCTCTGTCTGTTACCACTCTACTGCAACAGGAATGTATTTGGGGATGTGGATGTGCACAGATTTGATCTGAGCATAGCTGAATGGACATGCTAAATTTGCTAAAATTAATAATAATTGCCATGTACAGGGGTGCTGATACACAAGACAAGGCCTAAAGTCTAGATGATAATTCAGAGGCACTCATAAGGCCGCGTCTTTGCTAATTCTTTTGCTTGAATGTTGCACTTAATTAAATTATAACAAACTACCTGACATGTTGAACATGAGGGGCCCATGGGGCAGCCATTCACCTGGTGTGCAAATCCAGCATTGGGCCTCAACTTGACACTGATTCTGTTGGTATACTTCTCTTAAGACAACACAGACTCAGACTGTTTTTTTTATTTTCTTTATTATCATTGATGTTTATTTGGATGTCAGCCTTGTGGTCAGTGGTGAAGGAAGTATTCAGTGCCAACTTACCATACTTAAAGTATCAAAAGTGCTGACCTCTGTGTGTTACAGATTTTTTTAACATAAAATTATCATTACTGATGCAGTACTATGTAGATAGCATTTTATTGTTGTAGACTGTCAAAGAGGAGCTAATTTTAACTAATTGACCTACTGTTGGGAAGTTTAAACAATTAATGCATCACATAATAGCTCATTGTGTGTTTTTGTGTATGTAAAACCTTGTGGCGTTAAAGTCACTAGAGCTGTCAAACAAATGTAGTGGAGTAAAATGTACCATATGTCCCCTCAGAACAGTTGTAGAGTAAAAGTAATAAAGTATAAAAAGGGACATGAAATGTTACTCGAGTACCGTAAATGCACTTGTGTTAGCTAAAAAGGGCACCGATATAACGTTAACCCAAACATTCTAATTAACCGTTACCGTAACGTCCCAACGTTGAAGCTAATAACCGTCAACAAACGCTGAAATTTCAAGCCTCCGTGTTCAGTCGTTCCAGGTTTATGTCAGTTACTGCAACTCAGTCGATTAGATAACCGGACGGCTCTTTTAGGTTACAGTTTTAGTTGATAATACACGGTAAAGTGAGTATCTTGATTAAGTTGCAGCGCTGCAAACAACCAACTTCCATCGGCCGATTATGGCAGTCAGCATCACGAGACCCGTCTGCTGACACCGACGCTAACGTTTCCACCAAAACTAAAGGAAAGCCTTAAATCATTAAACATTAGCACGGCTTAGCTGTGTTAAATGTGTATGGCGGTTTGTTTAAATTAAGATAAATCCGAAGACTTCACTCAGAGCGCCGACTCGCCTCAGTGTCGCTATATTTGCAGTAACAGGTTAGCAGGAATGCTAACTAGCCAAGACAGTGATGTCGCCGTTCGCTCGTTTTGTCAGTCAAACTCACCAAACGGGACTCGGAGCGACACTCCAGCGCTGCCGCCTGCTGATCCACTACAACCCGCTGTCTTACATCACCGGGCTTGTTCACTTTCTGGGAGAGAAAGTCGGCGGTCAGCGTCACGCCGCCCTGACGGCAACCAGCTGACCCGTCACGCCGCTCCACCCAGCTGATGTGCGGACGCTTCACTTCCTCCAAGCAGGTGGAGGCTCCGCTGGACGTCATGACGGAAAATGAAACCGCCTCCGTATTATCCAGAGCGGCCAACACTACGCATTTAGAAAAGCAACAAACACCCACGGCTCTAGCCGCAAAACATAGAAGGGTGACCGCATTAACGGCACCAAAAACATAAACGAGTTGAGGTGCACGGACGGTTTCAGTAGACAGCGGAACGAACAAAAGCTTTTATAACTCACTTTAATTCAGAGTAACACTTTTGTCTTCAGTGCAGACATTACAAACCGGTGACGGTGTGATCCGAGTCACGCACTCGAGTGTGAGATGTCTTTACAGTATTGCTATATTCACTTCGCCTTTTGCTTCAGATTTTCTGGAACTCTGTTCCACAAATAGACCCAGTGCTCAGAGGGGCTCCTTGTTATGTCCAAGCTCTCTTTCTCTGCTCTGTGCACTGATGATGGTACATGTTGGCAGCCCCCTGCTTGCATCTCGCACCTCAGCCTGTTGTCCTGAGTTCTTTTACTGATTTTCCATCTGAAATTTGGTCATATTACACCATTTTGAAAGTCCCATTTAACCATTATCGGCACCAATCTCCCAACCACTGAGAAAACACAAATAAAAGAGAAAGAAACTAATTACAGTTATTTGTGACTGAGATGCAGTTAGTCTCTGTTGAACAGTTGGGGATGTAGCAGCAGCATTCATCTATATCCTCATTAACCCTGTGAACGACGCCCCATCAGGCTGTGATCTGTGGTCTCCTCACAGCAGTCTGGAGAACCTTTGCAGGCCATTTGTCCATATACTTTCATGTCCTCTCTTGACAAACCGTCAGACCTCAGGTTTTCCTCATCATGCGACGGGTTTGCCAGATGTGGAACTTGCTATAGGCTGTCTGCAACATCTCCTCCAAATGCCCCGTGAGCTGTGGGCACGTCAAAGACATTTAATACAAGTGCCACCTGGTTAAAGCCATTATTGTGTCATTATTAACAGCTTAGAGACTTACATTTGTACTTAAGTACTGACGCTGAATCTTCTCCTGAAAAGGGCAAAGCTTGGTCATCTGAAATCTCTCGAGGTTTGACTTCATTTTCATCACCTACATGAAAAGTTTGAGATGATGACAATATATTTGAAGAACCCCCCCCCAAAAAACATTAGGTTTGGTTTAGTTTCAAAGTGGATGTAATTAGGATTTTTGGCACCGATGAAGCAAAAAAAATATATATATATTAATGTACAAGTGAAAACAAATATCTATAAAATATTCTAAGTATATACAAAACACAAAATGTTGGGATTAGTGTCAAAAAGCTTAGCCAAGATTTACCCAGTCCTTATATTAAATGCTCTCATCAAAGAAGGCTCGTCAGTATTCTTTCATTTGCTGCCCAGGTGTGGGATGGCATAAGCTGATATTTGAGCTAATACCAACTGAATATCTAACAGATATAAATGTAAAATGGATGATTTTTCTCCTGATGTTTATTTGTTGCATTACAGTCGATTGTAATGGGACTGAGCGTTTCCACATATACACATATATATATATATACACACACGCTATACTGTCCCATTTATACTTGACAACGCAACATATTTGAGTGTGCAATTATCTCTTTGAGCATATTATGTGCCATGTCCATCATATATCATGGATCCAAGTCAAATGTTTAGTTCTTGTTGCCACTGTGTATTGTTGAATCTTTCTGTGTTTGTGTTAATGTGCTGAAAAGCATTAAAAAAAGCTTAGCTAACATCTACTGTGATTCAGTATTGTAAAACAATAAATGAATGGCATGAATACTTTTATCAGCATTATATACTTTTTATTATGTATGAAATATGACACCCTCTGTTGATTTGTACTATTAGACAAGTATTAGAAATGCCAATTGATTCTTTTTTGTTGCTAAAATCAGGGGATAACTTACTGTGTGACAATAATAATTTGACCTTCTTTCAATACAGTGAATATTAGTCACCTTCTCCTCCAAAAACGGTGTGTTTACAGGAAAACAGGACCAGAAGTGTCTCAACAACTCTCCAGCAGCTGCATAAAGATGCTTCAACTCTCCTTGAACCTCAGTAGGTACCATCTCTGGAAAAACAAAAGAACAAAGACTGAAAAGAAAAGTAAAGTACCGCCAGTTACAATACACAGCATTTAAACATTTTTCATTATGGATTCAGGTTTAATCAACAGTGAATCTATGGGTCATCAGAGAACAATCCAGAAAAATAAGAGATTGTGTCTACTTGTACATAAATAACCCGCCCCTCCATCTCTACACAACGCCCTGACAGCAGTCTTATGGAAGCACCCTGAAGTTCAGTGTGATGCTCAGCGGCATTTAGCAACCTCACACATTACAGATGTGCTATAGGTACCCACTGATCACCAACTTTCACAGCAAGTAATATTAAAGTTATTTAGCAATTGTACAACACACTTACGATTTATGGCTTGCTGTGCTCCCGACAGCATGAGGACGCCACCTGGAGAAAGTGCTGCGATGGCAGAACTAGCTGTTGTGCTGGACAACACCTGCAAAGAGTAATTACTGTGGTTGAACACACTGAAAGCACCATTCATACTTAAAACAACTGACATATTCCTGACTTTTCAGGAAAACCGAAACTCCAGATTATTTCTTAAGTCACTTGAAAATATTTGAACAACACAACCAGGTGTACATGATCTTAAATCACATTTTCAGCTCTGAGAGGTTTGATTATAGTTTGCTATATTTGTCAGCATCTGCTGCCTAATTGTCACAATCTAAATCTTCTGACCTGACCAAAAAAAAACCAAACAAATTAAATCAAATAAGGAATTGCCAAGTGTTAATCATGTGAAATCAGTGGCGTTTCTATGCTGACTCGTGTGATTACAGTCAAGAATTTCTGTCATTTAGGCTGTCAAAATTACATCTGTGGGTTACATATTATGAAGAAACGCATACCCATATATAAACAGCATTTAGATTTATCTCAGTCAGCTATGACATGAGAAACTTTGAATACAACACTCAGTATGTGGCACATTATATCTCGCAATGATTTTCACATCAACCTTCAACCAAAACAATCCATATTGTAACATAAGTTACAGAAATATAGTGTGTATTATCTAACCTGAGTGAGGTTGGGTTTGTAATTGACCATCTCATGCTGGATGTAGTTGACAGAGTTGATGATATCCTGGCTTGTCGTATACTGTTGGGACTGAAGTGGCACAGGACCATGAGCATACCTTATAAATAAAGAGAGGGAGTGAGAAACATTACATTAGAACACGTCATCATAAATTCAACCAAAAATACATAAACAAAAAAAAAAAGCAATATTTCATTCCTGGACAATTTTTAAAGCAAAAATATGCCTGTTTTATCAGCTGAATTACATTTCACTCAATATGCTGAAGTGACATTGTGGTGTAGGGTTAAGGCCATTGGCAGGAACTTTAACACAGTGAAAACAATCAGACCTGTAGAATGAAATACAAAAATCTATTTCGAAACTGTATAAAGTGAGCACTCTGCCAAGAGGAAGTGAGACTCACCCACGACAGATGAGTCTCTTCCCAAATTCTGCACAGTTGATTTAAGCCTCAAAATTCTTTAAGTGATAAAGGCTTTGTTAGAGCTGACACAATAAATCAAGTGATTGTTTAGTTTCTGTTCAGTTGATGGAAAGAAAATGAGTAAGTCTGATTATCTACTGTTTTTTTATTTTAAGTCAATTATAAAATAAAAATACAAAATATTTGGTGGTTACAGATTCAGAAATGCAAAAAAACCTTACTTTTCTCTGTTTCATAAATTAAAAACTGAATACTTAATACGGAGTTATGTGACAGTTTTACAAACAAAATAAGTCATTTCAAAACATCACCTGCCTGTTAATGTATTATTTATTGATAGATTAATATTTTCATGTAACACCTAACAAAAGTATTTCATAAATCACTGACATTTGGAGTTAATGTAAGGAACAAAGAAGAAAAGAATAAATAAAATGTGGGCAAACTATACCTGTCAGACTTCTTGAGGTTTAACGCGACTGTTTTTGGTCTATTTTCCCTTTGCAGATCTTCATATTCAATGGCTTCTTGTAACTTAACCTAAGAAAAGGTGACTCAGTCTGTTACAGAGTAACAACCATATTTTGGAAAAACTCTGTTAAAGCTACAGAGCCATCGTACCTTCTTTACAGGAGGCTGGAAGAAATCAGAATCCCTTGAGTTTCCATCTGTACTGCTCGTCTCACTAGCTTGGTCAGTTGGTGTTTCCCTTTAAAAATATGATACTTAGCAAAATATTTAAGACACTGAGTGAGTGATATTTTTTTCAAAAAGTAATTTCTTTACCCCTTGCGTGATCCTGCTGCCAGCACCATAGCACTGTGATGGTTGAACCGCTTTATAATGGCAGCGTTGCTGCTCTCCTTCACTGTCCTGTTTGTACTGGAAGTTGAGGGTGTTGGTGTGCAAACTCCGTAACCCTGTGTCACAGAAAATATGTCTTGAGGTCGAAGGACGAAGAGGAAAAAGAAAGCTATACAAGTAAATGATTTTTGAGTAGTATGATGTGGCTGTGATTAGCTAATCATCTCATTAAATCTCACCTCATCTAATGTGTTATCCTTTAACGACAGGAGGTCGACCAAAGGATTCTTCACTCCTTGAACCACCATAGACTTTAACCCTGCGTGAGAGACAGATTTAAAACTTTTAAACATGAAAACAGATTTGTGGTTTAGCGGTTTCATTTGCAGTAATGAATTAAATGTTGAAATAATACATTTACTGACATAGCTAGAAAATCTTTGCATTCATATGTGAGATTTGCACCTGAAAATGCTTTTAAAACTCCTACCCTTTTCATCCTGCTTGGCACACTCTGAGAAGATATCCTGTGTTCCTGTGGTGATGCGGTCTCTGTGAAAATAATGGGACTGGAAAAAGCGGGTCCAGAACTCCTTCTCCGTCAGGTTATGAGGCACATTTTCACTATACTTCTGCTTCACTGCAAGTACAACGCAAGTTGATAATAAATATATTTAGTCCAGTCTTTTATGTAGTAGATGAGGAACACTAGAACATATTTAATATCAGTTACTGAGGTGAACAGGAATACACTACACAGTCTTGCTAAAGACATACCAGCTGATTTCACAAAGAAATTCTTCCTCTCTGGCTGACAGTCAGTTAATCAGTAAAATCACTGCTGTAATCTTTAGTTGAGATGAAAATCTGAACTTGTAGAAGTCTTTTCCTGGTCTGTCATTACTGTTGCAATTCATGAGCTAACGTCAAAGTTAAGATGTGATGGTTTACCTGCAGGGTATGTTCTGAAGATGGATTCAATAATGTCAGCAGTCAGATTATATCTCAAGCCATTGCAGCCATCTGTCTGAGGTCTAATGTCTGCCTGTAAAGCACGAAAATGTAAGCTGTTAACATTTAACAGCATGTTGTTAATGCTGAAGCTGTCAATGCTGGGATCAGTTATGAAATTTAAGATTAGGTTGTTTTCAAAATGTAAGGTCTAATTGTGCCAGACTTGATGTACTCACCAGAAAGGCTCCAGATATACCAACTTCCTGTTTGTTGTTGTATAGTGCGGGGTCTGTGTTGTTCATGTCTCCTAACCGGTTGGCCCAGAATTCATCAGCACTGATCACTTGGCTCACCACGAGATCCTTATATAACTGGAAAAGCACTGGATCTTCTTGAAGCATCCTACAGGAGAAAATAAAATAACAACATTTTGAGAATTAAATGAATGAATGAATGAACTGACTAAAAACCTCATTAGCAATTTCGACATGAAGCTGTTAATTGTTAATTTCCTGCTAAGTTCAGAAAACTGGATTTATTAATTGTAATGCATTCTTTAAGACCAGGAAAAGACGTGATTTAAACTAAATCATGATACTGATATTACAAATAACAAAATCCCAGTCAGTTTCTACTCTCATATAACAAAATCAATATTACATCCCCATATATACACTCATTGTTGTACCAATTTATTTGGTACAACTAGCCAAAACTAATGCAGTCTAATACAACAGTCCTGCAATAAATCATGCCTTCATGAAGGTTATAGTGTTCAGGTTTTGTTGAAACTGTGTTAAAGAGCTGTTGATTATTATAACACAAACTACAGCTTCCAGAATGACCAAAAAGTTTAATCAACACCTCTCTAAAAAACAGTTTCACTTGAGATTATTATAGGCACACATACTCTTCCCAAGGTCAACAGTGAACTCCCATGTTTGGGGCTCTCAACCCTAAGCCTGAGCATGTAAATCTTAAAAAATGGGTCCCAAAAACGCACTAAAAAACAAAACAAACAAACAAAAAAAAAACTGTTAAATTATTTCCTGAAATAGCTGGGCACTGTGGTTTATAAAAAGAAAATGTCATTACTCAAACAGGAGTAAAGTTGTTGTGGATGGCTTTAGTGGACCAGTGAGTTATACATGCGCCACACATACGGTGAATGTGGGAATGACTCAAAATAAACTACAATTAATTTGAACTGTTTTAACTTCATTTTATCCCCTGGTGTTTTATGATCCCAGAGTTGTTTTTATTTGTTTTTGCTTTTATGTGCTGTTTTTTCCCCCCCGGAAGCACTTTGTAACCTTGTTAAGAAAAGTTGTATATACATAAAGTTTATTATCATCATTATATTTAGGAACATGACGCCCAGTGCAACGGTGTGGCTCATTGATGTGTTTTTAATACATTTTTGGACGCAATGGAGGTCTATGGCAGAGAGGAATAAGCCATATTAGGCTTAAGGCAATACTTGTTGGAAGGATAAATGAATTGTTTTGGTCTTTTAATGCATCTTGTTGACGACAAGAAAAACACAGAATGTTGCAGATGTATCCTTCAAGGACAATCTTGTAAAAACAGCCGAATCGCACCTGTTTTTCTCCTCCAGTTCCTTATTGGCTTTCTTCTTGAACTTGGGCAGTAGCTGCTGCAGCAGTTCCTTGGCAGCCTCTCTGTCTTTGAGTGCACTGCTGTCGTTGGCAAAGTGGAACGTGGTACTCTCGCCGGTGTGAAGGACCAGCTGGAGCTGAATTTTGGATTTACCATCTGGGCTGATCTTCTGACCTGTACAGAAAACAAAAAAAAAAAAAATAACATATCACCACCAACACATCATTATTACTTTAGCACTACCTGTAATGTGTTGGTATCAAGTACTCACAGCGAATATCTGCATACAAGTGGCTGACTGTGAAGCGGTCTTTACCCTCTGGACCCCAGGCTATGCGTTCAGCCATCAGATAAAGTGTGCCATCCTGCTTCCTCTGGCGAACCTTTTTCAGCACCAGCAGCACCTCCTCTGATAGTGATGCCATGGCTCAGACAAAGAACTGAGAAAGCAAATAAACTGCCGCTGATTATCGTTAATAATCACGGACAGCAGTGCTGATACAAAATAATAAATAAATAAATAAAATAAAATAAACAGGACAGCACAAAGAAATGTGTGCTGCCTCATGAACACCTGTTTAACGCCGTGAGTAAACCACCAAGTCGCTACTTGACCTGCAGTTACACAATTTAAGTAACACCAGCGACATTAATGGTAACAAGAAAAAAGCGAGAACAGACTAAGATATTAAACACTTTGTGTGAGACACAAGTACGAACTACTCCAGCTGATTTCGCAACAACGTCCTGAGTAAATGTTATGCCGTTATCCTGCTACGCCTTTTTTTTTTCTTGTTTTCTCCTCTGCTAGGTAACGCGATGTAAACACAAGCAAGCCACTGCTGTTTTAACGGGTTTATCACATCAGCTGAGCTAACCAGCGCTGCGTTAGCTAACGTCAACAGTCGAGAAGAGAAAAGCCTGAGGGAGAAGTCGGCAATAAACTTATTTTACCTCAAAGTTAATCGATACTGCAGCGAACACGTCGCTCTCCTTCAATACATAACCTCCAACTAATGTATTGCTGACTATTAAAATTACAGAATGAGTTATTTTAAACAGATATTTGACTACTCTAACACCGCGCGTCCCGACTCCAGCGCCGACATGACTGCCAAGCGGTGTGTAACACTAAAAACGTTCCGGCTGGATAAAGCGATCAGCAATCAGTTCCACTCGGAGATCGATGAACTCTTTATATAAAGCAAGATCCTGATGATATTTATAGCGCAGTTTAACCACATTACCAAATCTACAACTACTATTGCGAATATTATTAATGATTATGTTAAACTTTATTAAAATAGCACATTTTATGAAATTTGGCAAAGTATGATTCTGTAGGCTATAATTTAATGCAGACATCGATATTAATCTTTATTAATATTAAATTACTCCATACTTTTAATTTAATTTATTAACTTAAAAATTATTATTTATATTTATTTTATTTCCAAAGGAGTGGGTGATGGCAGAAAAGAAGTTTGTGAAAGTTTGGATAATGTAAAAAAAAAAAAAAGTTGCAACTGATTCCAGGCTCCCTAATTTATTTTTAATGCATATGAAGATGTATTGTCAAAGACTGCTATTAATCAAGCCATCTCACCTTCTCCCAGTTTCACATCTTTCTTTGATCCTTTTACTCTGATTTACAGATGCTCAAAGCTAAATATCAGGTTTACTGAATTCTTCCTGCAGACAATCCTCTCACTCACTCATGGACACCTTCCTCTTTTTCAAACCGGCTTCAGTTCCACCACCATCAGCCAATTTTGCCAGGGAGGGGTTTTTTCATCAATTTGTTCTTAAAAGCTGAAACATGATAGTAGGGTTTTCTGTCTTCAGTCAAATTTGTATCTACAATACTGAACCAGGGTTCAGTTACTAGTCAAAGTGAGCAACTGCTCCAAGGCCCCAGACCACCATGGGCCCCAAAAGCCCAGGTTGTCAAATGGGTTATGGTGATGTAATTAATTGCAAATGTTAGGTGGTTTACACCACTTCATGTATTATGTATTTACCTGATCTTCTGCCCTGTGCTCTGGAGGGGTCCTGTGTCAAAGTCTAGTTTTATCTCCTTTATTATTTAAGTCTAGTTTAGGCTCACAAGGTGCATATTCCTAAATTGTGCTTATTCAAGCCCCCCAGGGCTGCCTCACAGGGTAATCTAGCACCTTGTTAAATCAACCAAGACAAAACAATGTGTTAGCAATAACTAATGCTCCCATGAGCATGGTGCACCAACTGTATGGCGACTTGAGAAATTACATACAATGTTTCTTTGCTGTATACTGGGGGAAATGTAGGCATTTCTCAATTTTAAAAGTATCACTTTCAAAAATATATATTTTAGAGTTGATTAATATTGAAAGTGGACTCAATGTATGCACTTGTAAGTAACTGTGTATATATACATATCAAATATGTATGAAATAATATATCTAAAGTTATAAATGAGGTGCACTGCCATACGTAAAAGAAATATAATTGTTTTTTATTGAAATGAGGACTGATGACTTAAAATAGCCAAGAAATCAAGAGAAAAAAACAAGAACACATGATCATCAGTAAACCTCAGTTTTAATGACATTGAAGACATTCAGATGCTGGACAAAGATAGTTTGTATATTCTTAACAGACTCCTGTTTATATATTCAATGAGTTGTGAGATCATTTATATTGATGCTGTTAGAAATAATGAAGAACAATCATTTAAAATTCCAGTCCATGTTTTAAGTCTTTCACATTTTACCACAAATTTAATCCCTTTTCCCTGTAGCAAAAGACAGTGAACGTATTGCTACAATGTACTGTATTTTTAAAGTAATTCTTATCTTTTATGTCTCAAATCATTTACAGTAAAAAGAAGAGAAACACCCTCTAAGATTGAAAACACCACATCATAAAGTTTGTATAAAGGAACAACCTCTTCAAAAGCTAAAAGAGACACCATGACACAAATATGTGCTGTCATCACGGGGCACTCTGCAGACCTGCCTCCCTGGCAATAGATGAGAAAGTGATGACAAGTATTGTAAGAGTACAAAGGGCCAATTTCCAGAGGTGTAGGGAATTTCAGACCCCAACATCTCTGCTGTTTTAAAAGGTTGAACTTGTTTGCCCTTGTTTGAATACACAGAGGTGTGTCTTTGGTGGTCTTCACATATTGAGTCCTGATTCTCTAACAATTTTTGGAGAGTAATTGTTTATAAAAGTATAAGAGTCAGATTTTCTACTAAGTTTAAGTTTTTAATGCTGTCATTCAACATTTTACATTAGTCTTCAATGTTCTTAGGACATTTCGCGACATGGCAACCGCACTTGTCAACTGAAATGTAGGTGAACTTTATCTTTTTGCCATCAGAGCAGATCATCTCCACCTCCTTCTTACTGGTGGCCATTTCTTGACAGCATGAGCATGAACGCATCAAACTGTTGGTCTCCGCGGAGTACCTGTAAATAGAGAGAGTTTCAGACAGGATCAGTGTCAGTCACCTGCTGCTCAACGTAAACAAACATTTATCTTAAAAATTACTCTTCAAAACTGAAAACTGAACAGGTGGTTTTAGCATTTGTACTGTATATCCCTGAGATATACTATGTTATAAATCTCACATTGATGAGGACTGTCCACAGGATCCCTCACAGGCTGTGATTTCCACTGGCACAACTGACTTGCAGTTGTTTGTCTGCAGATAGGTGGTGTTGCTCTTCATTTGACAGTTGTAACGAGGTCTACCTGTGAATGACACATGAGCAGGTTAGTTACAAATGTGTTCTGTTTTTATGCAAAAAAAACACCATTATAGGTTTTGATTGACTACAGATGTTTGAAAAATGAGCACATTAATATAATTCTGACACCTTTTAACAGGGAGAAATTTAATGCTGAAACAATTAATTGATTAATCGATTGGTTGGTTGACAGAAAATTATTTGTCAACAATTTTGATAATCCATTAACAATTCCAGCTTCTCAAATGTGTGGATCTGCTTCTGTTCTGTGTTTTATATCACTGTAAGTGGAATACTTTTGGATTTTAGACTGTTGTTCTGACAAAAGAAATAATTTGCAGACATAATCTGAGGCTATAGAACATTTTAGAAACTAAAAAATATAATTTTAACATTAACATTTTAATCAATAATGCAAATAATCAGAATTCTTTTTCACCACTATCGACATGAATAACAGAGGATGACAGTAAAAATATCTCTTTACTTAAAGAAATATACCAAGTACCAAGGGCTCACTTGTAAGTTAAATCATTTAAAAAAGAAACTGTTAACTTTTAAACGTAATATTGTGTAATTTAAATTTTATCGACTCATACTTACAAGTTTTGCAACAACCGTTCATGTCACTTTGTTCAGTTCCCTGTAATGTAGGACAATATGGATTGTAAAATAAATACGCAGATAGACAACACTGGCAAATATAAAGTCACACATGAGTTACTTGCTTTACTGGTGCTTTTGCATAATGCAATATAAAGATATTTCCTCTTCACTATGTATTTGTGTATTTTAGCACATTTGGAGTATTTACGTTCCTCATATTTCTCTAACCATATACATAAACCTTCTTCTTCTATTTATCATTTCAGCCCATTTAGAGATACATTTATCTGCATTTGGCTTGCAGTGCCTATTTTTGCTTTCTATACAATGTTAGTACATTTAAACATATTAGTTATTTTAGACTTACTAGCCTGAATCAAAAGTCTAAAAAGAAAAGAAAGGTAAATGCTCTTTGTAAAGCACGTTTCACATTGCATTAGCAGAAATAGCTAAACTAACCCCATTTCTTATCATTTATACCTGACAGATGCAAATGTGCGAATTAAAACAGTTTGAGATACAGTTCAGATGCAAAGTGCACTGTACGATATGCGAGCATCAGTTCAGGGTTATTAAAAAGATATTTAAATGCCAGAAATAAGAATTTATTCTTGTTTCTGGACTGGATTATACTCACAGGAATGCAGTTCTCTGGATTAAATTCAGGACATATTGTTTGATTTTTGGAGATTATGAATTCATCCTTTATCTTCTGGCAGTCATACTTGGTACAGTTGTCATCTGGTGGTAACCAAGACTGAGAAGGCTGTCAGAAGTGTAGAAGAAGTCACTTAGTGAACATGAACTATTCTGACTAATACCACAATTTAAGGTTACAGACATTACACTGTACTTACTTCAATAATGATCGGAGAAGTGAAGTCTGGTAACTTCAAAACACACTTTTTCATTACACATGATCCACAACATTGTCCAGGTTTGGTTTCATACTCATAGCCCTATTTGAAAAAAATGCACAAATCAGTGTGGTCTGCAACTTCCATCAATTAAATGTATACATAATTAGTAATTAGGAGTATTTACAGAAAGCTTTCACACCACCAGGATATTTTCATCCAAACTATAAAAAGCTTTTTTCTCACTTACCCCCAAGTGGTATCTAGATAGTTTTGGTTTTATGTGCAAAGGTATGTGATATCCTTCTCTGAGATTTCTGCCGCCACCCAAACTGAGGTGAATGCAGTTTAGTTTGTGGTGCTTAAAACACTAAAATCTTTTGTTAAAAAAATTCAACAGCAACATCGATTTCCAGAGACAATGTCCCTCTGGGTTATCTACAGAATAGACTGTCAACAGTGGACAATTTCTTCAGTAGAAACACCACAAACAAAATTACATTCACCTTCATTGTATTTGGATGGCGGACGAAATCTCAGAGACAGATGTCTCAAAACATTTGCATGACTAGATACTAGATACGACATGGAAGTGAAAAAATATTGTTTTGTATTTTCGTTTAGCTTTTTAAGCAAACCCAAAACTGACATCTTCATATGCACATAAAAAACAAAGTCTATGCATCAGCAACTGTTACACAGATCAACAGTACACGTCTTGCAGATTTCTGAAAGTGAAGCATATGAGTGAGTTACCCTAGATTTTGCATGTGCTGTCATATTTTTTATACAATTTATGTACAATATATAATTTCACTTGCTTAAAATTCAAATTATTAAAAATTGCAATACTCTTAATATTTACAATATGTACCTCTGGACAAGATGTCTGACACTTATTCAGACTGCACTCAAAGATGTTCAACATGCTGTTGGGATCCTGAGATTCAGTACAGTGGCATGGTTCACATAGGCTTTTGTAGACTTTGCTGCCGGGCTGTGAACAATAAAACGTAAAGTCTGAGCCAATTTCATATAAAGTCCAGCAAAGCAAATGTCACTGGTCTGACAACAGGGTGAAAATACATGCAAAAACCTTAACAAGCAAGTGTACTCTAAATAGAACACATTCAAAATATACACAGTATATTATTCCTTACCTTGTACTCAGTATCATTGAAGACACAGACATGTTTGGGTTCTAGATAAAAAAATGATAACAAATACGATAACATTAAAGGCATATGTAAGTAAGAAACTAAGTAAATATAACCGAAACCTATATGCAAAGCTTACCACAGGTGTAAGAGGGGCAGCAACTGTGATTTGAGATTTTGATCTCCAACTCATATCCCACTGGGCACGGTGTTGGCAACAAACAGCGGCTCTTATCACAATCTGTTGATTGAAAGGTAAGACATTTCCAGGGTTGGTGAGTATAACATAAAATGAAACCAAGAATACCATAAATTGTTAGATACAGTAACTGGAATTATAATAGGTACTTGTGGAAAATGGGTGATTACTTGTTACATAACTTAGAAAATAAAAATGGGCTCCTAAATTATGATAAAAAGTGTTTTAATTGCAGAATAAGTGACACAAACACCATTTTTCTGTGATTGAAAAATGGTTAATTATAGACAACAGTAGACACTGCTTTTATACATTTAATCATATAGTATATTCAAAGTGCCTTCCTAGCCAGTAATTTCAATTTATATACAACAAAACTAACAACTCTTAAGAATAATTCAAAGTATTCTGTTTATATTTCCGATTGGAAAAATGGCAAGATATTGCCGCACCATGCCTTTCTCACCATCTTTTGCTTTGTTAAATGTTATGTTGTTGTTTTTTAAGTAGAGAAACTTTATTTTATCCTTTAAATTCCAATGGGGACATTCCGGTTATTTAATATAAGAGTGCATGTATTTTCCATTTTTCATTTTAATCCTGCTTTGTTGCAGTATTTTGTATTTACAGTTTGGGGTGCTGTTGAATTGTATTGTGTTATACTGACAGTTTCTATTATTTTGTCCACCCCATTTATATCACTGGGGGTAAACACCTCTCTGTATAATACAGTTCAGCAGCAGTTTTCAACAGAAACTGAACATTATAACCTTCATGAAGGTAGGATGTATTACAGGACAGTTGTATTAGACTGCATTAGTTTTAGCTAGGTGTACCTAATAAACTGGCAACTGAGTGTGTTTTCTCAGGCTTTAGAAAGCTATTATACAGAAGAAGAAAGAAGATAGAAAGAGAGTTCACAAGCTGAGTAGCAGCAGATGTAGGTGTAGCACTTTAAATCACTCACCACATTCCTGTCTCTGACAGCAGTCTACTGTGCGGTTTACCAACACCTGACCTTCCTCGGTACAGGTTTTTGGTTCTTGAGTGGGACATGTGAGAGGCACACACTGAACACTCAGAGTGTCCTTATCACAAGTACACTGCTGACAGCCACTCTGCCACCTCTCACCAAGCTGTTTGAGTGAGGTAACAGAATTAATGTCGTAACAGCAACGGATACACTGAATAATGCTAATATGTCATGTATTGTAGCATTTACCTTTTTAGGTTGGCCATCAGGTCCAGTGCAACCTTAAGCAATAAAAACAATCAGTTTACCTATGTGTTAATTCATTCACAAAAAAAATGTTATTCACAACAGAAAATGGTCTTACAGGAGGAGACACAGGTGTCAGAGTTTGAACTGAACAAAATCAACTCCTCTGGGCAGAAACATCCCTCCATGAATCCATTACAAGATTTGTCCATGATGCCATTTTCTCCCTGGCATTGTTGTGCATACTTTTCATTGTATCTAAATGAAGACAATTTATGGTGAAAAACATACATAATCATTTCAGAAATAAATTGATATGTTTAATGCTGTGCAGACACCAAGTATTGATTCTTTTAAGCCATGCTAGCAGCATGGCTCTAGAGATAGCCACATTGGTCTGTCGATCCATCACTTTGGTCCAGGCTGAAATATCTCAACAACTG
The DNA here is from genome assembly GCA_005408345.1 of Macquaria australasica. NCBI lineage: Eukaryota > Metazoa > Chordata > Actinopteri > Centrarchiformes > Percichthyidae > Macquaria > Macquaria australasica. Next base: position 87,740 of record SEMN01001146.1, read on the forward strand.
TTTGATTGATTGCCATGACATTTCGTACAAACATTCAAGAACCCCAGAGAAGAATCCTAATGACTTTGGTAATCCCCTCACTTTCCCTCTAGTGCCACCATGAGGTTGAAATATGTAGTTTTAAGTGAAATGTCTATCGGATGGATTGCAATGCCATTTGGTATAGACATTTATGTTCCCCTCTGGATCAATTGTAGTGACTTTGGTGATCCCTTCTCTTTTCATCTAGTGCCATCATCATGTCATAATTTGAATCTGTCCAGTACTTTGGTGACCAAATACCTGCAAAACTAATTACATTCTCATCAGCCCACGCTGTACATTGTCTTTAGGGCTAATTAGCGTATGTTGGCATGCAGACACGCTAAACTAATACGGTGATCATGGTACACATTAATACGTAACATGTTAGCATTGTCACTGTTAGCATGCTGATATATGCATTTAGTTAATCATAGTTTATGATATTGCTAAATAGAACCGAGCGATTACCTTGCATTGCAAGTTGGTACAACAGTTGGTCCACATGGCTTGTAGACTTTATTTCCTGGACATTTATATGCTACAATAAAAGAAAGTGTATTTAAACATCAAAATGATTAAAAAAGGTAATCTGGACATCTGAAAATAACATTGTTTGCTTTCTACTAAAACAAAACCCTCCTACCACACTGTCCATTAGTGGCACTCCTCCAGTCTACACAGACAGACGCTCCAGCACACATTACGGCGTACGTCTCCAGACTGGAACAACCGAGGGTGGAATTTGTGTGGCAAACATCAAATACACAGGCCTCATAAAAGGGTTTTTGTGAGATTTGTTTGTGGCATTCCTCAAACACCCTTAATGCACAAATCAAAAGAAAATAGGCTGTTAATCCGTGTGATACCCCAGAATAAATTGACATATTGTGGTCATGTTTATTCTGTAAATACTTACTTGCTGTTCAAAATTTCACAAACATAATGATTGCAGGTTCTTTGTGTAGGTGTTAATTCTGATGGTGTTGGTGTCACTGGTGTTGGTGGAGGCGGCTTTTCACAATATGACTTATTCTTATCTGGCACTTGCCACTGTCCCATCTCAGAGCATGAGGGATTAATCTGGCCATTTGGTAAACTACAGTCATTATTCTTGATATTGTCACAGGTTCCTTATAAAAGAAAATATTAATTATTCATCTATCAGAGTAAAATGCAGCCACATTTGCTGTTCAACATGTTTATTCTAACAGCAAATCGATCATCAGCTTACCACACTGTCCCTCTGTGTTGTTGTGGAAAAGGGAAAATGGCAAGTCAACGCTGAATAAAAGCCCTTTGAACGTCACAACTGCTTCAATTGCCGGGATTCTCAAAAGCAACTCAATTGCTGTACTTGTTATGATGAAGTCATCATTAGAGTAAGTTGGGAATACCTCTCTGCCGTTGATGTACACCTAAACAATTGCAACATTGTTTAGGTGAAACATTTTTCCTCATCATTATCAATGCATATCATTTAAATGTATTCAAGTAAAATAATACAGTTTAGACAGTTTGTTGTGGCAAAACTTACCATGTTCACGGTCTTTGGGATTCTCTTCTGCGTAAGAATAACTTTATAGTTTTTGTAATACACAATCAAGGATTTAGCACAGGTCACAATTCCAGAGGCATCACAGTTTTCGTTGTCGATAAGAACCTTAAAATTGGTTCGAGGAATGATCTCTTTAACCAGGACATATGTGCAGTTTTTCTGGAAGCTGTAATACTGGCCATCAAATGTCAAATAATGAGGATCTCCCCAGCCACCGCAAAAACCTGAAAATATTAGATTGAGAATACATTGAGTGTTACATCAAAGAAAAACTGTATATATACTGTATTTTGCTTATATGAGTAGCAGTTTTAAGATGTTGCTTGAATGTGAAATTTTACAAGGCTTTCATCTGAACTTACATTTACAGTCGTAGTGGAAACAGCAGCCTGATTCATCATACACCTTAACTGATGGCTGCCCATTTACACATACAGGCATGGTCACTGGTACACATGGCACATGTTCTGTTATTACTTTTCCATTGTCACATCTTTCTGTGATGCATTTGTTTGAACTCCAGGTGTCACCATTCTGTAAATGGCAAAGTAGTACTTTTAGCAATCTACTACCAGTACAATAAATATTATGTTTGAGCCTGTCAGGTGCACACATGCACAACATATACATCTATAATTTATGTAATTCAGGAAAAAAGAAAAATATTTTCTCATAGATATAATGCTATGTTGAAATACAGTATATGCAAAAGTGTTATTATCAATCTCACTTATCGGTTTAAATGCTTTAATAATTGTTATCTTGGGTTAATTTGAAGATGTCCTTTAGTGACATATAAGGGACTTAGGAATGTTATATTATTTACCTGTAAGTTATCTTATTTATGGAGCTATTTGTTTTGTTGTTTATTTATTTGTTTGTGTATCAACATCTCTGTCTTTCAGTTTGCCTGGATTTGTATGTTGTGAGTTGGTGTTATTGTGTGTTTGAATGTGTTATTTATGTATGTATCTGTTAATGTGGTGTGTGACTGGACCCCAGTAAGAATCTCAGTTTTGATTAAGCTAAGGGGGACCATAATAAATGAAATTATATTAAATTAAACAACCATTGACCTTTCTTCCAATATTCTGCAACTAATAGGAGAATATTTCTGATGATATAAGAGATTTCTGTTTCTTTCTACACTACTGTAGATTTTTTCTAGAGAACTAAGGTGTGAAAATCAACAAACCAGCGGCCATGGAGGTATTGGAGGGATTTCAAATGAATCAGTAATTGCAAGTTGAATTTATCAAGTGTTGTTGCACTTTACTATTGATATTTTCATTGACAACTCAAAACACCAATGAGAGTATGCAGAGGCATTTATAGCTCCTTCCCCTTATACAAGGAAATCAAAGACCTTGTTTCATGCTTTCTCAGAATAGAGACCCTGGAAACCAAGTTAAGATAAAACTTAAGCAGTTTTGACTAATTTTGAGGTCAGCACGTAATGACATAATTTAATTTTTAAGATGATCTGTTACTTTAAAGTACATGTTTATATAACTGAATTCAAATACCTTTCTAGGTGGAGTGAGATATATACAGTCTGTGGATACTGGAGTTGTGGATACTGGAGTTGTGGATACTGGAGGTTTACTGACTGTTGTGGTGGTGGTAGGAGCTGGAGTAGTAGAGTGACATGGTCTTGCAAGCTTTTCAACACTGCATGTCAAATTGCAATATGCAGTGAAACACCAGCCTGCTCCATCAGTCATATTGTACATGAAGCTACCTATATGAGAATAAAACCAAGGCAGTTAGATCAAAATGACTAATGCTGTGAGAAAAATAAGACAAAAGACAGGGTTACAGTTGTCTTTATAATGCAACCTTTGTGAAAACAAGTCTGACCACATTAATGTTTTCTAAATGGAAAAATTAGAAGTCTATGTCAGGATCCATGATCAGATCTAAATTTATCCTACGATATCATAAATAGTTCCTGGATAAATACGGCTCCAACTGTTAAATGTTTTGGCCACAGCACCAGTGGGGATGTGGTTGTCACCAAACTTGCCAATTGGTCACTTATCCCACTACTGTGCAGGTGCCATGACCAACCAGTAGGAGTCACTACTGCATGGACAAAGAATACAGCCAATTGTTTCGATGGAAGGCATGTACTGTCCAAAATCCAAAAGAAATGCAGGCCAACTTAGAATGTGGATTCTGATAATAGATCTCAATGCAAACAGGATTTGAACTCAAAGCATAAACACCTCACAGTTTAGGTGGCCTATTGTGATCAGATGTGCCAGATTGCATTGTAAGTACAGGTGTAACTATGATCAAGACGTTATAATGATAATATGAACAACAATTGATGACAAGTGCCCATTGCTTACCAGGAGAGAAATTTTGATCCATGTACTTGCAGAAACATAAAGTTGTTCTGCCAGGTGTTGAAGATTGAAGAGTTGAAGGTGTTACAGTTGGAGTTTGAAGAGTGGGTTTTTCTGTAGTTGTTTGTGCTTTGGTTAGACTTTCAGTAGTTGTTGTGGTGGGGTTTTCTGTGGTTGTTGCTGAGGTGCTGGGTTCTTCAGTCGTTGTGGAAGCAGTAGTTGTTGCCTTTTCTGTGGTTATTGTGGTGGGTGTTTCTGTGACTGTGGTTATTGTGGTGGGTGTTTCCGTGATTGTGGTTGTGGTGGGTTTTTCTGTGACTGTGGTTGTTGTGGTGGGTGTTTCTGTGGTTTTTGTTGGGGTGCTGGGTTCTTCAGTAGTTGTGGAAGCAGTAGTTGTTGCCTTTTCTGTGGTTATTGTGGTGGGTGTTTCTGTGATTGTGGTTGTTGTGGTGGGTGTTTCTGTGGTTGTTGCTTGGGTGCTGGGTTCTTCAGTTGTTGTGGAAGCAGTAGTTGTTGCCTTTTCTGTGGTTATTGTGGTGGGTGTTTCTGTGACTGTGGTTATTGTTGTGGGTTTTTCTGTGGTTGTTGCTGGGGTGCTGGGTTCTTCAGTTGCTGTGGAAGCAGTAGTTGTTGCCTTTTCTGTGGTTATTGTGGTGGGTGTTTCTGTGATTGTGGTTATTGTGGTGGGTGTTTCTGTGATTGTGGTTGTTGTGGTGGGTGTTTCTGTGGTTTTTGTTGGGGTGCTGGGTTCTTCAGTTGTTGTGGAAGCAGTAGTTGTTGCCTTTTCTGTGGTTATTGTGGTGGGTGTTTCTGTGATTGTGGTTATTGTGGTGGGTGTTTCTGTGGTTGTTGCTTGGGTGCTGTGTTCTTCAGTTGTTGTGGAAGCAGTAGTTGTTGCCTTTTCTGTGGTTATTGTGGTGGGTGTTTCTGTGACTGTGGTTATTGTTGTGGGTTTTTCTGTGGTTGTTGCTGGGGTGCTGGGTTCTTCAGTTGCTGTGGAAGCAGTAGTTGTTGCCTTTTCTGTGGTTATTGTGGTGGGTGTTTCTGTGATTGTGGTTATTGTGGTGGGTGTTTCTGTGATTGTGGTTGTTGTGGGTGTTTCTGTGACTGTGGTTGTTGTGGTGGGTGTTTCTGTGGTTTTTGTTGGGGTGCTGGGTTCTTCAGTTGTTGTGGAAGCAGTAGTTGTTGCCTTTTCTGTAGTTATTGTGGTGGGTGTTTCTGTGATTGTGGTTATTGTGGTGGTTGTTTCTGTGACTGTAGTTGTTGTGGTGGGTTTTTCTGGGATTGTGGTTGATTTTCCTGTCACTGTCGTTTTTTCTGTGGTTGTGGCAGCTTTGGTGCTGGGTCTTTCTGTGGCTGTTGTAGTTTGAACCACATGTCCTGTTGATGGTGTTGTTTTAACCCCTGTAATAACTCCAGGAGTTGTTGTGGTGGGTGTTGCTGTGGTTGTTGCTGGGGTGCTGGGTTCTTCAGTTGTTGTGGAAGCAGTAGTTGTTGCCTTTTCTGTGGTTATTGAGGTGGGTGTTTCTGTGACTGTGGTTATTGTTGTGGGTTTTTCTGTGGTTGTTGCTGGGGTGCTGGGTTCTTCAGTTGTTGTGGAAGCAGTAGTTGTTGCCTTTTCTGTGGTTATTGTGGTTGGTGTTTCTGTGATTGTGGTTGTTGAGGTGGGTGTTTCCGTGATTGTGGTTGTTGTGGGTGTTTCTGTGACTGTGGTTATTGTGGTGGGTGTTTCTGTGACTGTAGTTGTTATGGTGGGTGTTTCTGTGATTGTGGTTGTTGTGGGTGTTTCTGTGACTGTGGTTATTGTGGTGGGTGTTTCTGTGATTGTGGGTGTTGTGGTGGGTTTTTCTGTGATTGTGGTTGTTGTGGGTGTTTCTGTGGTTTTTGTTGGGGTGCTGGGTTCTTCAGTTGTTGTGGAAGCAGTAGTTGTTGCCTTTTCTGTGGTTATTGTGGTGGGTGTTTCTGTGATTGTGGTTGTTGTGGGTGTTTCTGTGACTGTGGTTGTTGTGGTGGGATTTTCTGTGGTTGTTGTTGATGAGGGTGTAATTGTGGTTGAAGTAATACAAATCCTATTGCAACATTTGACTCGTATTTCATAGTCATAACAAATAGGAAGTGGAACTTGGTCTTTGTTATGACATATCAGTCCAACTGCAGAATCACATGTTACGTTTTGGCCTAGTTCATTCAAAGGTATATCTTTGAGTTGTTTTGCTCTACATTCTATTTCCTGAGGTTTGTTTTCGCAACGCCTCAAATCTGTATTGATAATAATTTTTTCAATGGTTTCATAATCTCCACCATTTGGAGTGCCAGGGTCAGAGTCAGGGTAATGATTGTTGATCCAATCTGACCACTCACAACGGCAGTCAACGTGTGTTGTGGGTGTTTCTGTGACTGTGGTTGTTGTGGGTGTTGCTGTGATTGTGGTGGGTGTTTCTGTGATTGTGGGTGTTGTGGTGGGTTTTTCTGTGGTTGTAGCTGGGGTGCTGGGTTCTTCAGTTGTTGTGGAAGCAGTAGTTGTTGCCTTTTCTGTGGTTATTGTGGTGGGTGTTTCTGTGATTGTGGTTGTTGTGGTGGGTGTTTCTGTGATTGTGGTTGTTGTGGGTGTTTCTGTGACTGTGGTTGTTGTGGTGGGTGTTTCTGTGGTTTTTGGTGGGGTGCTGGGTTCTTCAGTTGTTGTGGAAGCAGTAGTTGTTGCCTTTTCTGTAGTTATTGTGGTGGGTGTTTCTGTGATTGTGGTTGTTGTGGTGGGTGTTTCTGTGGTTTTTGTTGGGGTGCTGGGTTCTTCAGTTGTTGTGGAAGCAGTAGTTGTTGCCTTTTCTGTGGTTATTGTGGTGGGTGTTTCTGTGATTGTGGTTATTGTGGTGGGTGTTTCTGTGGTTGTGGTTGTTGTGGGTGTTTCTGTGACTGTGGTTGTTGTGGTGGGTGTTTCTGTGGTTTTTGTTGGGGTGCTGGGTTCTTCAGTTGTTGTGGAAGCAGTAGTTGTTGCCTTTTCTGTAGTTATTGTGGTGGGTGTTTCTGTGATTGTGGTTATTGTGGTGGTTGTTTCTGTGACTGTAGTTGTTGTGGTGGGTTTTTCTGGGATTGTGGTTGATTTTCCTGTCACTGTCGTTTTTTCTGTGGTTGTGGCAGCTTTGGTGCTGGGTCTTTCTGTGGCTGTTGTAGTTTGAACCACATGTCCTGTTGATGGTGTTGTTTTAACCCCTGTAATAACTCCAGGAGTTGTTGTGGTGGGTGTTGCTGTGGTTGTTGCTGGGGTGCTGGGTTCTTCAGTTGTTGTGGAAGCAGTAGTTGTTGCCTTTTCTGTGGTTATTGAGGTGGGTGTTTCTGTGACTGTGGTTATTGTTGTGGGTTTTTCTGTGGTTGTTGCTGGGGTGCTGGGTTCTTCAGTTGTTGTGGAAGCAGTAGTTGTTGCCTTTTCTGTGGTTATTGTGGTTGGTGTTTCTGTGATTGTGGTTGTTGAGGTGGGTGTTTCCGTGATTGTGGTTGTTGTGGGTGTTTCTGTGACTGTGGTTATTGTGGTGGGTGTTTCTGTGACTGTAGTTGTTATGGTGGGTGTTTCTGTGATTGTGGTTGTTGTGGGTGTTTCTGTGACTGTGGTTATTGTGGTGGGTGTTTCTGTGATTGTGGGTGTTGTGGTGGGTTTTTCTGTGATTGTGGTTGTTGTGGGTGTTTCTGTGGTTTTTGTTGGGGTGCTGGGTTCTTCAGTTGTTGTGGAAGCAGTAGTTGTTGCCTTTTCTGTGGTTATTGTGGTGGGTGTTTCTGTGATTGTGGTTGTTGTGGGTGTTTCTGTGACTGTGGTTGTTGTGGTGGGATTTTCTGTGGTTGTTGTTGATGAGGGTGTAATTGTGGTTGAAGTAATACAAATCCTATTGCAACATTTGACTCGTATTTCATAGTCATAACAAATAGGAAGTGGAACTTGGTCTTTGTTATGACATATCAGTCCAACTGCAGAATCACATGTTACGTTTTGGCCTAGTTCATTCAAAGGTATATCTTTGAGTTGTTTTGCTCTACATTCTATTTCCTGAGGTTTGTTTTCGCAACGCCTCAAATCTGTATTGATAATAATTTTTTCAATGGTTTCATAATCTCCACCATTTGGAGTGCCAGGGTCAGAGTCAGGGTAATGATTGTTGATCCAATCTGACCACTCACAACGGCAGTCAACGTGTGTTGTGGGTGTTTCTGTGACTGTGGTTGTTGTGGGTGTTGCTGTGATTGTGGTGGGTGTTTCTGTGATTGTGGGTGTTGTGGTGGGTTTTTCTGTGGTTGTAGCTGGGGTGCTGGGTTCTTCAGTTGTTGTGGAAGCAGTAGTTGTTGCCTTTTCTGTGGTTATTGTGGTGGGTGTTTCTGTGATTGTGGTTGTTGTGGTGGGTGTTTCTGTGATTGTGGTTGTTGTGGGTGTTTCTGTGACTGTGGTTGTTGTGGTGGGTGTTTCTGTGGTTTTTGGTGGGGTGCTGGGTTCTTCAGTTGTTGTGGAAGCAGTAGTTGTTGCCTTTTCTGTAGTTATTGTGGTGGGTGTTTCTGTGATTGTGGTTGTTGTGGTGGGTGTTTCTGTGGTTTTTGTTGGGGTGCTGGGTTCTTCAGTTGTTGTGGAAGCAGTAGTTGTTGCCTTTTCTGTGGTTATTGTGGTGGGTGTTTCTGTGATTGTGGTTATTGTGGTGG